>DF243111.1:1158-29710 GCA_000507305.1 Breviolum minutum Mf 1.05b.01 | reverse complement strand
ATCATATTATAATCATATACAAATACTAAAAATATAAATTTACATCATATATATACATTCATATACATACACATACAACTTCTTCCACCACCACCACCACCACCACCACCCACACCACCCACACCACAGGGCGGTTAGTACGTAGGTAGGGGTAAGTACTGGGTCGCTTATATGGGGAACCCATAACCAGTAGGGTGGGGGATGGGGGGAGGAGGTGCCTAGGGATGCTAGTCTATATATATTCTTTAATTATTATAAAAGAAATAAATAAAATAAATTATAATATCTTATATGTATTTGAATATACATATCAAATATAAAGATTATTATAATATATTATGATAAGATTTTTTATGAATTCATATCGATTTATAATCATATGTAATCTATAGGAATCTAAAAGGATTGATTTATTTTGAAATAAAGAACTCTTGGAAAATCTGAGATTTTGGGGCAATATCTCATGTTTTTTTGTATTCTCTCCTTGTCTGCGTTGATGGACAGGTATTTATTATTTAGATGTTATTGTTTTAAATCGTTTTATCATGTTTCAATGTCTAAAACAAGAATCTGGGTCATAACATTCACCACCTGGCCATCATTTTGCAATGTTCTCCACTTGACATCAATTGCCGCTCAGGATGAATCAACAATCCCGTGTTACTTTTCAGATTGCCAAGCTGCATGGTGCTTTTAACTTACTTACTTATCCTAGCCAAATTCAAATCTCAGCATTCCCTCGGCCTCAGCATCTTCTGGAGAGATGCCAGTCTTGCGAGCCAATCGTCGAGTGAGCACATCCTGATGTCACCAAAGAACATACAAACACCATGGGATATCAACAGTACCTTCCACTACCTTCCATATCACAGTTGAACCAGAGACACCGAAATCCATGACATCCAATCCAAACATATCCAAACAGTGCAAATCCATGCAACAATGCTTTTAAGTTGAATGCCTTTGATGGAAGATTTCCATGTAAAAATTATCAAAACAAATTCAATGATCTCCAAATCATGGATGTAGGCGTCCTGTAAGCGCCGCCGCATGCCCAAGAGCATTGAGGCATCACGAGGTGCTGCCTGACCCAAAACTCAACCGACGTGGTTCTTCAGAAACATCAAATCTGAACCCAAGCCGCCTGACAATGGATCCAACCATCCATGGACATTCGACCTTGCCACAATCTGACAAGCAGAAAGCATGTCTCCAAAACAGTTGAGGTCTCAGTATGACATAATCCAAGTGAGATGAACACACCACTGCAACAGGCCTTTAAGGAAGTCAACTTCCACTCGGTGTCCCAGCCTTGTAGAGACAAAAATATACTGCATGGACAAGACTATTGGATATATACACTATACCGATACCCAATCTGTAATGAATGATAATGTGGACTATGGTGGACTAAATCTTGGGGAAATTCTTTCTGGAAACATTGCATTTGCTGCAAGACTAGCAATTGGTACTACGGTATATTGAAAATTGATGAAAATTGATCTTGCATTTCAACATCTCAAGCATCCAATAGCATCTGTGCGATGCAGGTGCGAATGTAAAAACGTAGCGGCCAATATTCTGATTTCAAGACACGCAACAACACACAAAGTAGGGCATGCAAATGAGAAATGCTGAACTTTGCTCTTCTTGTAGTCCTTCTTCATCCACTGTGCAATCAAAAGAAAATCTTTGCCTATGTTATCCTCCTCACAACTCTCCTGGAATCCAATGCCCAGTGCCGTCCAAGGATCAAAAATAAGGCCTTGAGCGACACACCACAACAGTCGCGACACAATGTCGAGGACTTTTGGCCTGGGCCTCTGGTCCGCGTCTGGTGATGAGAAGTGATACAAATTGGAATTTCCAAAAAAGAGAAATGGCAGTTTCAGTCTGACATCTTTTTGTGTCTCCAAAAAAAATCGAACAAAACACATGAAAAGTTATAAGCAAACATATTGTTCAATAATGTTCAGTATATCTTCAATATGGGGATCTTTCACTGGCATCAACATCTTGCCAAGGAACCGCTGGCCAGACTTCGCACCTTCTCGGAAAACCTCAGGCCGACAACGAAGTTGCCTCCGGTGTCTTCGAGAATTTCCGTGGGTTTGGTTCGAGTTGTTTCGAGTTGCATTGAAGTGTTTCATCTGTTTAGATTTGAGAGTGCTTTGATGAGTTTAGATTCTATGATGTTTTTTAAATGTATTAAATTGAATCCCATCTTGACAGCTGTCTTGTTCTGTGCCGTTGGGCTTCTCGATGACACGAACACATACTTTCTGCATCCGGAAAGCATAAATGCACGATGACGCAGTGGCTTGACCTGTCATTTTTGCTACCATTGAAGTGGAGAACCACTTCAAACTATGAATCACAAGCTACATCGGTTGAAGAACTCACCTGGAAAACCAAGCTCAAAACCTGTAAATTGGCCTCTAGAAAGTGAAGAAAATAAGAATCCACCGAAACTAACTTCTTGAGTTCCAGGTTTTCGGATGTCTAGCAAGTTTCAAAAATTGAAAGCTTCCCGACCTTTCTCTTCGGAGGAGATGAGGGCCGTGGGGCCCAGCAACTCTTGCATTCCTTGTAACTGACAACAAAAATGACCAGCAACGAGCAAGAACCATCCAGGACCATTCCGTGGTCCATGATGATTCTTAATTACATTTGATTACTGATGTTTTGTTCCCACCTGGCGACTTGCGAAATTGTAGAAACCACACTGCGGACAAGTCCAATCCTCAGATCCACGTGGTTTATCATCCCACAAATGCTGCTGAAATGCGATCAAATGACACAACATACAGCAACATTCAGCAACTACAACCTTAATGGCATCGAGATATGTTCAATTGACATCACCATGATAGACTATGATGTACATTGTAGACTTGAGTCTTCAATTACTGTATGTGTCAGGACCAAATGCCAAGTCTCGCCAGAATCAGAACTTTGATCTGTCTGCAAGGCCAGTACACTGGAACTGTGAAATCCCAGCGTGCCAGAATTTCGAGCCTTCGATACAGAAATAGAAAGTCACAGGATATCAGAGCATCAGAGCTGATGCCGTTGATGAGGTGCGAAGAATCAAAGTCACACGTGGCTGGTTTGACATTTTTACAGTAAGACAGTAACTGTTAATGGATCATTCCCCGAACTAGCTGGACGTCCGACATATTGGAAGACCAAGACACAAAAAGAATGCCGTTGTCTTTCCTTCAGCGAAGGTTTGGACATGCATGTCATGTGCTGCTTCATCCACCGGATTCATTGGTATACACTTGCAAATGGTTTCTTACTCGCAAGTGCTGGAGCTTTAGTGCTATTTTGTTATACAGTATAACAAGGTGCTGAACGGCTATATGTGTGTCTCTGGAAGCCTCTAGCACTGCTCTGTCCTAGCAAGATTGTCAATGTGGACAGGCTGCATCAGAATCAGTTGAGATGTTGAGATGTAACAAAACCCAGTTTGCATGGTTGACCACTTTCAGTGACAAGATATGCAGCTCCATCCGGCTCGTCTTTTAACCAGCTGCTAGTTTTGATGAGATCAGACTTGAGTGTATAACCATATGTAACATACATGTCTTCAGAGGCCGCGGCATCAAAGAGGCATCAGTCAACACAGCCCAAAGATGAACTGAACCTATCATCCATCTACTTAATGTACATCGTAGCCAACCAAACTTTAACGCCCGTTGCTGGCGCAAATGCAACCCTCATCAACAGCTTAATCTAACTTCAGTGCTACTCTAACTAGACGGAGATTGCATTATGCTTTTTACATGCTCAATTCACAATTTCATACGTTATCATCATTTCATATTCCAATATTTTCTCTCCAACTCTTAGTATCAAAACCTCAATGCCACATTGACCCAGACCATGAGCTTGAGCCCTGTGTTTATCAAGGTACAAGAGCATGACATTTGGCCAGAGAGCTGCACACAGCAGCGCTCGGAGCAGCTGAAAACGTCGGCGGTCGAACTCCTTTCGTTGCTGGCATCGCAGGCGTAAGGGTAAAAGCACTAGGATGGCATGATAGATATTTACACCGTATCTATGTACAAGAGAGTCTTCTGCTTTCTCAAAATTTGCATAGAAAAAACTGCATGCTAAGGAAAATCTAATAATGTGATATCGTTGAATGTAGGCAATATAGTGCCATACAATGCCATACAATCTGATATAATGCAATAGAACACAATAGTTGAACTGAAATTCATAAAATAGAAATGAATAGAATATGAAATACTACAATGCACTATTTGTATATATTTGTAAACATAGTCAAAGGCTTATCGACAACGAAAATATGGATTGAGATATTACCAGATTCAAACCTGCACCATTTCCGCACAATTGAGCAGTCCTCTTTCGCATGAATGAGGCTCGATAAACAGGCAGGCATCAGAGACCCTTTTGCAGGCCTATGTACACGCGACAGTGTTCAATCAAGTCTATGATCCATACTCTTGCATGGTGCATTGTGCATGTTGAAACCAATTCTTAAATGCAGCGTCGCCAAGAATTTTGTAGGCTGGGTCCAGCCGCCCACCTTTCATTGTCTTCGGTCTGCTCGTGGGTGGCGAATCCTGCAGCACTTGTGCTGGCCAACCAGTCTACTTGAATTGGGATCACCATCACACAACTGGTGCAACATTAGGACTTTTCAAACAAAACCAACATCTGCGTTTTTCATAAGACCAAATATCAAGTACACAGCTGAATAGCATTTTGAAGCTGCCCATGATTCGGGTTGAAGCAGGATCGGCGAGTTGTGTTTATGCAATGTAATATGTGCAGGAACTTGAAACTCGAGAATCAACGTCGGTTGTTTTTAATCTTGTGTTCAGATGTGGCAGTTCCTCTTTCCAAATGAACAAAGGTCACACGACACACCAGAGTTCTTATTGATAACCATCGAGTACTTCTGGTACTTTTCTGGAGACTTTATGGATCTTTATGGTAGGTTTTCATAGGTTTTCCTAGGTTTTCCTAGCTCAAACATGCTCAAACCATCACATACTCTACACACTTTGACAAATCTTGACACCCGTGTTGCACAAAACCCAAGCACTTGAGTCAAATTTTGTTGCAAAACCCAACCTTGTTCGACCAAAATGCCTAAGAGGTGCCGCCGCATATCAGATACCTCAGAGATGATCGAATGATTTGGCATGGATTATCTCATTCAGCGCATCTATGCTGATTTGTTTCAAATGTCCACCGGCTCATTGCTTCCATGTTGATCCATTTTCCACAAAAGTGTATTGTCATGCGTAGTGTCGTGTGACTTTTTTGCAGGCCAATTCGCCTGTTTTGTAAAAGAGAGCCTTTGCCAGCAAAGTAACATACATGATACCACGCAAACCTGAAGTCCACCCCCATGAGAGTTTTCTTGAGCATCTGCCGTTGATAATTCATCTTTCAAAAAAATATCCCATGATATCATTCTTATGACATCCCCACTATAGGGCACCTACCGAAAATAGCCATGAATAGAATCATGGTTGCCAAACCACCGAAGCCTTGCCACTGCTGATGAGGAGCTGTCTCAAAGGTTTGGATGTCTAAACCTCAAAAGGCAACTGATTGCAGTACCAACATCACCATGATGACCATTAGGATGAACGACGAATGATGGTGATTATGATGATGACGACGATGATGACGATGATGACGATGATATAGACTCTTGAAATATCAAAACTATATGATTGACGATTTTGAAAACGTCCTCAGCTTCCGGCAGTTTTCGCGACACCAGGATCTGGCCTGCTGTGTATGTCGTCCAAGGAACTCCCAACGTTCAAATAATTTCCTGAAGCACCACGCTGTCAGGTGCTGTAGGTGTTGGATGGGGGCGTCTTGAATGTTTTGATAAGCCAAGACCGCCCCGCTACGTGAAATTCACTATTGGACTGAATGGATGTATTAATTGTGGAAGATTGGATAGTACCAGCGGCGCTATTAGACTCTAGTAGTGCTTGCTCACTCCCTGCATCAACTAAGAAATGAATAAGAAAAGGATGCGACTTCAGCCAAATCCTGCGTTAGACAAAGCCAAGCGTCACCAACAGCAGCTGGTCGCTTTCCAAATCTGCGGCCATTTCCAACTGGCGACGAAGGCACGAAAAAGGCAAAAGCCATGTCACTGCGAATGTTAAACTGCCATAATATTCCAAACAATCTAAAGCTCAAGAGTTCTCATCTTCTAACAATTCCATCTGCACTGCCAAGTTTGTACCAAACTTGCTTTCAATTGTCATAGTCAGACGTTTTTGGTGACCCTTGTTTGGGATTATGACTTGTGGTGGTTCGTTTTTTTGCACAACTTGTGTTGTCTGGAACGTTAAAAAAACTGTTTAGAAAACATATTTTGAAACAGGAAAAGATGATGGTACAAAATGAAAAACAGCAAATGAAAAAACGACTCATCTGAAGTCCATGGATTGAGATCAATTCCATGCATCCCGCTCCTTTCGTTGTTCGCTGGCGCCCTTGCCGCTGCCTTTACCATCTGCATTAACCTTGAAGGCGAGCATTCCGTGCACGATCTTTCCACTTCATCCGCTTCTCTTCTCTCGCTACTTTCAGCTACGAGCTTGGGAGATATACTGATGGATATACGGATAATACTGATCTGAGATCTGTATTGAAAGACATCCAAGATTCAGCCTCCATCAATGACGTCTTGAAACACAACATATTACGGAAAAGAAGACAAAGAAGACAACCAAGTGTTCTGAAAGAAGGTATCACATAAGAAGCAGATCTTATGCACTGCGTTTTGAGGCCAAGGCTGCAAATGGCGACTTTACTGACAATGCCGCCGCGAGGGTGCACACGTCGCGTGGAATGCCAAAAATGCAGCCCAGCACCTCAAGCCGAAGCAAAACAATTGCAGCTGGAATCTGTCCTCGTCAAACCCTAAGGACAGTTGGATAGAAGCTAACTGGAAAACTTTTGAAGAGCAGGCAGGATGTATATGTATATATATATATATGTAATATCTAAAAGACTATCAATCATTTAGATCCAAAACAGCAATACCGAAATACAATTATTGAATAGGCATTTCCACAATGCCCACATTGTACCCAACTTCCATGTCCGGCAAAATTTAGCAAAGATCACCAGGTTCTTCTGAGACGCTAGAAGCTTGGCACAACCAGCATCCACCGGAAGTTGAGCGAGGTGATTTCCCAAAGGCGTAAGACGCCTGAGTGTCGCCCAAAACGCTGGGGATGTTGGTTGCGCAGAGCAACCAAAACAGAGAGGGTTGGTGGCGATATGTGGCGATGGCCATGGTAATTCCACTACCACGAGTAGCCAACACCAGAACGGTGCCGCAGCCAAACCGCGGTCTTTGGCTGACAACAGCACACGTACGTACTGTACGTACATATATTTTTCATTTTTGTCCAAAAGAAATAGACGATTGCAATTGCATATCCCAAAAAGGTAAAACACATTCGGAATCAATATCCCATAGGTTATCAAACACCCGCTGATGAACAAAGACATCGATTTGCCCATGCTGCGCCGGGTGGCAATTTCGCCTTTAAGAGCCGCTGCTGATCTTCCTGTGCCAAATGGTAATTAGCATCTTTCATACCCTCCAATCAACCAAGCCATGTAAGAGAGCCAACCTTTTCAGTAACTTAGATCTGAACAAGCCTTCAAATCTATTCAAATGCAAGCTTGCAAAAGTGTAGAGTGTGCAACTTGGAAAACCGTTCGAAAGACATAAAAGACTCAAGACACATACAGGAAAGAGTGAGAGATTCTAGGAACTTCTGACAGGATAGCTACATGGATGCTCTCTGGGCATCGGTTTGATGTCCAACCCCCTTGGCACCTTGTCCCAGCCTCTAGCACCAATTTCTTCCTCAGCTGCCACCTTCCTGAAAAAACTCCAGGGACTCATTCCTAGCGTTTTGAGTGTGAAAAGATATGAAAAGATGAACTCATTCGAAGTTAATAAGAATGAAGCCTGAGAAAAGATCAATATTCATTTGGACATTTAGGAGATATTTGAAGATACTTTGGGCGTCTGCTGGATCCACGTGTTTGAAACAACAACAAACATTTTGCATGGTTGCTTTAGAGAAAATGCATGAAATCGCCCTTTGCGAGTAAAAACAAATTGAAGGTACCCAGTCAAATCTCACAGCTACTTTGTCGTGGTTTGCTTGGTCTATGGGTCATCTGGGCAATCTCAGCAGCCAGCAGCAATAATATCCCAAAGCATCACTCAGATAAATATCACAGTAATTCACATTATACATCGTTATAATTCATTGTACCTTATCTAATACATCAGTGGGGACTCTCCAACACCGTCAAGTGCTGGTTCTTCAGTTCTTCACATTCCATCGAAGGCTCTCACGCAGTTCCACTGCACTCAATTCCACCTCAGTGCCATGGGACCTGAGGACCTGGCTCTGTACATGTTGTGGGTAAGTTCACTAAGTTGACAAATCACCACAACAAAAAAAAACTCCAAATGCTTTGCTTCCGTTCAAGATTAACAACCTCGGTCCCTGGATAAACAAACGCATCTTCATGGACACTCGAACACAAACAGCTCTAGGGAAAGCACAAGTTGCTGCAATGAAGACAGCACAGCAGCATCCTTGGCTGCAATGTCCAACAGAAAAGTCAAGAAACCATCGAGACTCTCAAGTCAGAAGAGCTTTCACGTGTCTCATCATCAAACATGTCAATTTTGAAACAGTTCTGACTATCCCTGAGGTTGCAGCAGTTGGTGGTGTGATTGCCTGTCACGACCCCGCTTGTGCTCCCCCTGACTCTCCGGATTGTCGCCGCAGACAAACATCTTTTTCTTTTTTTCTTGAGGCGATTTGAAGTGTCTCACTCTGATGCTGCATCCAGTGATCCTGAATCGAACGGGCACGCGGCCATCTCCACTTGCAAAGCTTGTCACTTTGGAACACCTTGGCGACTCTGGACGGCGGGGGAGCAGATTTTTGTTACCAACTTTTTGAGGCCAAAAACGCTACCACTTGTCATGAGGCTTGGTGGTGCATGTACGCACGCATACCGCATGTTATAATATAAAAGTGGATAATGAAAACTGTAAAACCACGCATATGTCCACTTTCAGTCACTGCTCCCTTACCATACTGAAGCAAACCATAGTCGCATGTTGGGTGACACTAGGAGGCCCGATAAAAAACATCAACAGAATCAACATCTTCAAATGAAATTGTGACCAAATTTTATCCTGGCTACTACCAGTAGTGGTTTCGAAGGTCTCTTCACATCCATCTCCTGGGCGCACTTTTGGATGAAGCTCTGGTTTTCGGAGTGACCATGGCTGCCCGCGCAGTCCGCGCTGGTGCTTTACCACGGTGTAGCTGTTGGTAACCAGGGCTGCTTGGTGTGGTCGGTGTGGTCGGTGTGCCCGTGGCAGGACCTTGGGATCAACCACCAAAAAGTGAACGTTATGTTAGCTTAGTGTCCAAAAGTCCAAAATATGCATACAAACATGTGATGTTCATTATTATCCAAGTATTCGCTATGACTATTACTAGATTGGTGGATATCTCAAGCTCTCAAGATATATCTTACAGCAATGTGTTTTTGAAACGCTTTGATGTGGCAACTTCTTGAGCTAGTGGGATCCCAATGAAAATTTGACGTAACAACATGCCTTAAAACGAGGCATTTGGGGATACCAAAACCTGTTGTGGTCAGCATAGCCCCATTTAGCACAGATATGCAGGAAAGAACAATTTCCCAGCAAGGGTCACTTAACATGCACCATTATATCAAAATATTCTGTATCAAATATCAGAAGAACTGGGTCTTTGTATTTCTAAGCAAGATGACAGCTCCCAACTTGCTTTCCAGCGGTTCACAGCACAAAGAACCAACAACCAAACATGTTACTGTTTGACATCGATCATAATTGAGGATGCATAAAAAATCATGAATGAAAGGCTGTGAATCTTGAGATGATGATCGTCCTGACTGGCAGGATTGTTCCATATTTTTCCGGTTTTAACGCCGACTTAGTCTTGGAGTCCGAGATATTCCACCAAGTCACTGACAGGTGAAGCACTTTTCTTCTCCTTCAGCGGATGTGGGTGTGAGTTTACAACTGCCACAGCACGTAAACCAAATTCATTTGTAGTTGTTCATGCAACACCATGTTCTGCTTTGAACAAGAACTACGAGTAATGGATCTATGTCACATCAACAGCAACATTATCATCGTTCATCATTTTCATCTGCATCTTCATCTTCATCATCATCATCATCAACATCAACATCCTTCATCATCCTTCATCATCGTTCGTCATCATTCATCATCTTCCAACATCATTCATCATTCATCATTCATCATTCATCATTCATCCTTCATCCTTCATCCTTCATCCTTCATCATTCATCATTCATCATCGTCATCGTCATAGTCATCGTCATCATCGTCGTCATCATCACCATCATTATCATCATCATCATTATCATCATCATCATCATCATCATCGTCATCATCATCATCATCATCATCATCATATTATTATTATTATTCTTCGTCGTCGTCATCATCGTCATCATCATCATTCTTCGTCGTCGTCATCATCATCATCATCATCATCGTCATCATCATCATCGTCGTCGTCGTCGTCATCGTCGTCATAATATATCATGATCCTGACCACCATGACCATCATGACCATGACTGGACAGCAATTGCTCCGGAGTCTATGCAGCCACAATTGACTGGTACAAGTAGCAGCAATGGAATTTATGTCATGGGAAGAACAAGAATTCAAGCACTGCAACCATCTGCAACCCATCTGAATACCTTAGCGCTGCAGTGCAATGCCCAAAAGGGACCTTCATCACAAATCATCTGCAAAAAATGAATTGCTAAGGCGGGTGTCCTGTGCTCCGCGTTGCACTCCCTTGGCGACTTGCCTAACAGTGAGTCAATGCAAGTGGATGTCCCTCATCCCTAGCACTCAGAAATTCATATGAACTGTTTTGTTCTCCTTCAAAACCATCTTGTGCAAGGGTCCCACAACACTTATGAAGATTGAATCTTAGGGGGCAGCCCAGGGAAAAGTCCGAAAAAAAAAAAAAAACAATAGAAAATACACTGAAAACATCTGAAAACATATCCACATCAACTCTCATCAACTCCCAAGTGCTGAGTTGGCTGAGTTGGTGTCTCCAAGCGATGTAGAATGGAGCTTCGTTGAACTTGTTGATCAAAGTCCAGTAGAGCACGTTGAGCCTTCAGCCTGGATCGGAAGAGTTGTCGACCTCTCCAACCACGAAATAACGCCTGCATGACCAGGATGAATGGTACAACATGATACAACCGCAATGTCTGAGAAAATGGATGAAAATGACATGAAGTATGTTCAAGTGCTGCTTCGTCAGCATACATCATAAGGTCATTCAAATCAAAAGGTAGAGTGAGACTATGATATAGTATTATACCGGCATTGTTTTCGAGGCAAAACAGTGGTTAAAAACCATTATGATGATTTATGATGAAACATTTGATAACACTTGAGCGCTCACTTGACCTAAACTGAAATACTTATTCGAGTGAAACCTCTCATGAAGAACTCCAGTTCACAAACACTCTCCACGGCTCCTATCTTAGTTGATGTATATGGAATAATTAATCTTGATATGATTTCAGCTGCCATTGGGGTTGCCATGTCCCAGTAACTGCCATCTGCCTGAATCTTGATGGCATTGACATGTTTCTGGTGCAAAATCTCCAAACGCCTTCGAGAAATGCCGCTCTTGAGACACGCCTGAATTAGGCAAGCCACGGCACATTGCTTCTCTGCAAGTTCCTTCTTCGACTGTTGTGATTCCAATCGTTTCTCTGTGAGTTTGGCAGCAACCCGTCGACAGCCAAGCAGATTTTGTGCACTGGAAGCAAAATCAGAAATCTGATGAACAGCTCGTGACTGAGGTCCATCAGAATTGAAGGGTGACTGTCGTGACTGCATGGCAGCTTTGACCGGATTTTTTCGACCTGCAGGTGTAGTGCTGCGAGAAGCTCGACCAGCTTGGTTTGCAGCAACTTGGGGAGCAGATTTCGGAATCTGTGTGACGGGAGTCTTGGCTGGTGGTTTTGTTGCCACTCGACCAGGTGTCATACTTCTGGGGGTCTGGCCACTAACACCAACAGTGTTTCTGATGTGTCTGCTTCTTCCTGGTGTGACACTTCTACCGATTGGCTCTTGCCGGACACGGTCGGCTTGACTTTGTTTGGGCTGTGCTTGTCGCTTGGCCTCTGCATGACAAAGCTGGTAAGTTCGCAAACGGCTGGACTTCCCAGCGGCCATGGTGCCCGTCTTTGGAGGCACCTCACGTACGGCTGCTCCCGGTGCCGCACCGCGTTTGGGGAAACACAATCTCTTCGCCTTCTCTTCTTTGCGTCGTACTTCACGTTCAGTCTCTGCAACTTTGCGGGCGACCTTTCCACGTTGTATCTTCTGAATCTTCACAGCAGCATCTTCCTGTTCCTGTTTTTGCTTCTTCTCTTGGGCAAGTTGTTGGCGACATTGTCTGCCTCTCTCAAGTGATTGAATTCGAGTTGCAGCCTCTAGTTTTCGCTGATCCTGTTTGCGGGAGGCATTCCCACGCTGTATCTTCTGAATCTTCATGGCCGCAGCATCCTCTTTCTGCCTTCTCTTGTCTTCTTCAAGTTGCTGCCGGCACTGCCGGCCTCTCTCCAAGGATTGAATCCTTCTTGCTGCCGCTTCCTTCTGCTGCCGTTCGACTGAAACCTGCTGGCGGCATGCTTTTCCACGTTGCAACTTCTGAATCTTGATGGCTGCCTCCTCCTGTTGCTGCTTGTCCAGCTGTTCTGCAGCAAGTTGTTGCCTGCACTGCCTGCCTCTCTCCAGCGCCTGGATTTTCGTTGCGGCATGCTTCTTTTCTTGATCAAGTTTTCTGGAAGCATTCCCGCGTTGCACTTTTTGAATCTTCATCGCAGCATCCTCCTGCTGCTGTTTCTCATCTTGTTCTGCTGGCTTGTCCAGCTGCTCTGCAGCAAGTTGTTGCCTGCACTGCCTGCCTCTCTCCAGCGCCTGGATTTTCGTTGCGGCATGCTTCTTTTCTTGATCAAGTTTTCTGGAAGCATTCCCGCGTTGCACTTTTTGAATCTTCATCGCAGCATCCTCCTGCTGCTGTTTCTCATCTTGTTCTGGCTTTTCCAGCTGCTCTGCAGCAAGTTGTTGCCTGCACTGCTTGCCTCTCTCCAATGCTTGGATCTTTGTTGCAGCTCTTTCCTTCTGCTGTTCACTTGCAAGATGGCGGCAGTCAATTCCTCGCTGTGCTGCTTGAATTCGTTGGATGGCATCCTCCCGGTGACTTTTCTTTAAAGCTTCATCAGTTATCTTACTTTCAGAGGTTGCTCGTGTGAAGCTGGTCTCATTTAGCTGGATCTGGGCCTTTTGCAAGGATTCTGAAGATATAGTTTGCTTTCTCTGAGGCCCCAGAAAATCCATGGCTTTATTGATGCTCTCTCTTTTCAACTCGGTGGCATTCCCTTTCTCTCTCTCTGAAGGCTGAAAGTTCAATGCCATGTCGCCGTGAACCTATGCTGTCCTCATTGGAACGTACATGGTACACATTTCCAGCTGAAGCGGCACACATGTTTTCCAGCTGAAGCGGCGCATGCGAAACGAAAGAATCCATTGCGAGTCATGAAATACTGTGGGATCCCAGGATTCTTGAGTTGAAAAAATCATGAAGAAAGAACCACCCGTCATTTTGGGTACTTTAGATGTGTAGATAAAAACAAATACATATCACAAAACATCTTAGTATACAAATACTACATCAGAATCATAATGCATTTATACGACATCTAGTCTATATAGTACATTATATTTCTACATTGACCTCCAGATCAAAGATCTATCTTTGTACCTTTTGGAACTCGAAATGTGCAAAGAAGTGCCGTCTCGATCTGGAAACAGCCACAAGAGCTCAAATATGCAGTGACACTTCACACAAATCCTTGTGTTTCTCAAAGCTTGAATTAAAAAACATGATAAATTACAAATTCCAATACAGAAAAAAATATCTTTCCGGAATGTCTCAAAAGTTCTTCCCTCAACTCAAATGTCTTGATAACATCTTGATTTCAATTCTGTCAAAAGCCCCTGGTGCCTTGGACAAAATCTTCGCTGGATGACCCATACCCATCAATGACACCCTCAAGCATAGGGAATCCAACGGTACCCTGGCGGTTACTCAACAAATTCCAGTTGGAAAATGGAAGCATATTAAACTGTTGAACTTTACTGGATTTGAAGCAATAAAAAGAGGCAATTGTAAATTTGGCATTTTCGTGTCATTCAAATTCATCATGAGACTGTGAGGGAAGCCAGGCCCGTTGACGACCTGAGCATCTCAGGCTTTTCAAAGTCCTCCATTCTTCGCCATCGACGCACATTCCTTGGAAGAAACAACTCAATGCACCTCCTCTCTGTGACGATGGCAAGCTGCAAGTGAAAATTCATAGGAATCCCTTACAAAAATAAAAGCCTCTTCTTTTACCACTGTTAGGCCACTCCTACTAAAATGGGGGCGCACCCCAACTCATAACTGGACATCATATCACTGAAAGTGAGATAGATGTGAAGTCATCTTTCTGTGACGAGTTCATGCGGAAACTGAGGTAACAACATCAAGGGAACAATTCCGCCCACTACACTCCGAAGGTCTGCCAAGCTTCACCAAATGATAACAAACACCAGGCTTCACACGACCTGAGAAGAGAAAATGAAAACCGCCCTTGAAGCGATTTAAGTGTGTTGACTGATTGGTTGCATTGTGGCGGATCGCAGTTTTGGGATAGATGTTCACAAATCTCTACAGGCATATGATGTGGCATATGTCAGCAAAAGACTGGTATATAAACTACCTAGGATGACCAGCAAAGACTCTGGCCAATCGTCTTTTGAAACCTTGAGAACTATTTCCAAACTCTTGGTCCGACATGGGCAGCATATGGCAGCATCCGGTTCGCCCACAGTCCCACAGTGCCTGCTCTTCCTCGACGCTGCTTTGCATTCGCCTGTCGAACATGTCCCCACATATGTGCCAAACCAAGCATGGAAGCAAATGGATGAATCGGATGATCTGATGTATGTAATGGATATCTCAAACAACAAAAACTAATATGTTTTCCAGCGGTTGGCAGAATGCTGGAAAGAAAGGGATCTCTGATTTCTGAAAATATCAACTATACCTGAGTACGTAGTGCTGTCATGTGTCTCCATGGGAAGAATTGGCCTGCAAAAAGCCAGAGATACATTTTGACAATACAGAAAAATGATGGATAAAATTGATTAAAATTGTAAATATATTTACAGTATATTTCAAGTGATACTGATACTGATACTGATGATACCAGTGATACTAAAATTGATGTTGATGATGGTGATGATGGCGATTAGTGACGCGTATATGATAGTATGTGAGTAAAAAAAATCTATATAGTACTTCGGAACAATCATCACGTCGTATCATTCGATATTCACAACTTATTGCCCATCAAAACCATTCAAAACCAATCAACGCTCATGTTGGAAGGAGCGCGACACGACCTGCCTTTGTCTCCACGCAGTCGACTAACATAGAGATGCGATTCTGCGGATCATATTTTGTTTGCCTTATGTGTGCACACCTGCAGACCTCTCGTCTCTCATTCACCAACTGTGTCGTTTTCACCAAAACAACAGAGCCAGCGCAACAAGAATAGAACTTGATAGAACTTACCCTTTCACAACAGAAAAATATATGAAACATATAGAACAGTGCTTACACAACTTGCAGCTCTGCGCTAAATGCATGATTCTGCGAGCAAGGTTACTTGTGCCGTCCGCAGTCGACTACCTCATTTGTGAACGAAGCACTTGCTATGCTGCGGCCAAGCCCTCCCCTTTGACCTTCCTTGCTCCATGCTATTCACAAACGGATCAAACATCAAAGTTGCAGGCCGGCCATTGATGTTTATATAATTTATATATGTTTATTGAGTATTTTGCTAGCTCGAGATATTTCATCTGGCTGGCTTCAGCCGAGAATCATATTCCACATCGTCAATGGTGATGGATGTTTCGGCGATGTTCGTTGTGACGACCACCTTGGAGTCATGGACAGATGCAACTTGACCAAACAAAAAACACCTTGAAAAACTGGCCGCCAGGCCTTGCGAGCACGAGAGGGAGGCCGCTTGAAGACCAGTCTTTGCTCGTTGACGCTGATCATGGAATGTAAAGGTAGGACCCACAATCCATCCTCAATCTTTGAATAGATCTTGACAGCTTCGCAAGACACCCGGGAAAAGGTGTCAAAGCATGATACAGTACATTAGCCATGCCTTTTCAAGCTAAAATCGAAGATGTTGTCTTTTCTTTCACAAAGACCATTCAGTAAGGCGGCAAGTCGCCTTTGTGACTTCAGGGCCACCTTTTCCAACACCTTTGCTGTTGCTAGTTGCACCTGTCGTTCAAATCATGGATCATGACGCAACCAGGGCACCACCCAAGGGGCAGGGTTTGACAACATGGAATTTTGATGAATTTTGTGTATCACCTTAAAGTGGCCTCACTTTGGCAAAAAAAACTTAAATGGCCAAGGACCAATGACTCATACGCCTTAGGACCTTAGGATAATTCATGTATATTCATGTCGTATATTCATGTCTTCCTGAGTTCAACCTTGCTGGAGTCTATCAAGATGCCCCAACTGCAACTATCCAAAAGAGATCCCAAAATCATATCATCTAAATATCTAAATATCTAAGCAATCCATAGCTATCCATAGCTATCCATAGCTATCCATAGCTATCCATAGCTATCCATAGCTATCCGTTACTCCACCGGAACTCAAACATCTGAAAATCGAGAGGCCGTGTCAGTGTTTCGGCCTCGATCTTCAAACCCTCGACCTTTTCCCTTTGTCTCTGCATCCTGCCAGAGTTGCCATTCGGAGATCCGCGGCAGTGAAGATCTGTGAAGGTCTTTGATGAACACAGCAGCTGAACATCTCTGAAGCATTTTGAACCTATTCTGAAGCAATAAACTATAGTGAAGCTAGGCTTGCCAAGACCCGGATCCATGCAAGAGCTTCAGACTGTTATGATACTGACGTCTGTCCCACCCTTTGTGGAAAGCGTCCTCGCATATGCAGCGAATGGCTTTCTTGATCTCCTCAGTGCAAAGGTCTTACAATGATTGAACAAAATGAATGATGAAGACTGTCGATCTTGCTGGTGACACAAAGATTTTTGGTAGCTCCATCACACAAAGTACATTCATTTATCGCAAACAGAGAAGCATTTTTTGATTCTGAAACTCAGAAAAGATGTCATCGCTTTAAATACGACAAGTTTCTCTCAACCCGGGAACGAAGACTAAAATTGCTCCGGGCCTTGACAGAAAGGTGGCTGTTGAAAGTTGAAGGTATAAAACCGTAAAAAAAGGGGTGTAGGTCAGAGGGGTTCAGAGGGGTTCAGGACTAAGGGGTCATTGTTTTTGCTTTAGAGCACTTTGAAAGACAAGGAGTGCAGAAGGATGAAACGAGTGATATAAGATAGTATCCATTACGTGTCTGGTAACACCCAAAAGAAACAATCCACAAAAATGGGAGAGTGTCCAAACGACGTGCCGGGCACTAAGCTCGAGTGATATCCTGCTATTTCAAGCAACCTTTGGGAATCACCAATATTGAGACATCTCCACATCAAGATATTGCTCAACTCACAAAAGCCCAAAAAAATGCTTCAAGTCCAGCTGCGACTTGCCATCCTTACAGGCATCAACCTGTTGGGCAAGGAAGTTGAGAAACAATGTTGTTGTTGTTGACCCATGACCAGACATGGAGCATCACATGGTTCCACGAAATCTTGATTTACATGACATCCGTTCTATGTCGAACCTTGATGCTGTTGTATGTAGGACAAAGTCTTTGCAATCACGACAGAAACACAGCTATGGCTATAACAAAATGCAAGAAAATGATTGACATATATTGACATCTGAATGTATGTTCGTATATATCTGTTGTTACAACAGAATTTAATATACAGTAGTATCTACAATACTGACATACTTCCACACCCTGCTTCCGCAAATACCATATCCACATCACAGCCTGAAAATGTATGTGACGGACCACTTGTGCAACAAGGTCGAAGTTGATTTTCTCTGGGTCGAAACGATGTAGCCTAACATGGCGTTTGCATTTGTCACAAAACGAATCCACGAGTATCAAGACGCAGGACAGAGATCAAGATTACACAAGGGGGAAAAGTACTTGCGAAAAGCCTTTCCAATAGCTCGCATGGATGGCAAAAAAAATACAACTAGCTCAGCGTTCAGATATATTCAGCTGCCATTGCGAAGGAAATTTGGGAATCATTCCAAAACACAATGAGCCACGATATTGACCCTGGCAACAGCTACGGGATCTACCTCCTTGCCAACTGAACTTGTTGAACTTGGGAGTGGGAACCCAGAATTTTAAACCTCAACACTTTTTACGGTTACGCTTGGTTTGTATTGTTATTATATTATCTTATTGTCATTTCTGTTGCTGGACCTTCTTATTTGGCTCTACTCAACAGATCACAACAAAAAAAAACAGAATGGGAAACAAAAACAAAACATCACCACCATCGGCCAAGTAGCTGCTGCAACACATGTTTCGATGGTGTTTCGGAGCCAAGAAGTTCTAAATGTTCTGCTTTCTCGTATACCTGCCTGACGGTTGGTGCATGAACGGTGGGACTATGGGATGGCCTCCACAAAAGATAAAAGGATATAAAAGGTATCAACATAGTTCTATGCTTCTCACCGCAAAGCAAAGTCCGCCGTTCCAATATCATTTCAAAGTTCACCGTGGATGAATACACATTTTTGTCCCAGCCAACTATCTTTCCCCATCAAAGGGAAACTACAATGCGACCTGAGCTCTTGCTCCTCTTGGTAGGTCATCACAGGATCAATGTCCTGCCATACCGAGAAGCTTGTCACATTCATCAGATTCATCAGGAAAATGGAATGCACCTGGATTCTATTTGCATGCCATAAACAAGTATAGGATAATAATGGATAATATATGAATTCATGTCTCTTCAACAAGAACAGCAGAACATTATAAACAGCTCCTCGAAGTGCCGAAACTGAATGGTTATGTCATGTCCATACTGCTCGTCTTCCAATTTCTTTTCTTGGTCCTTGCGACAGTACTCAGAGTTGGGCTCGATGACCAGATTCGTGTGCATCCTGAGGGTCTGTTTGAGTCTGTTCGTTGCTATTTATGGTGAAATAGACACCCCAAATTTCAATGGATTCAAGACACCCCAAATCCATGCCAACATTCCTGCCTCATAGTTCAGTTCAGATTTAGTCTTTTTTATATCTTTTGTGACACTGTGAGGTCATGGCAAGGATGTGGAAACATGTACTATATGTCACCACAAGCATCACTAGAAGCTCAAAGTGAATTGTGGCAGTTTCCTTCAAGAATCAAACTGAGCGACATTTCTTAATCAACATATAAACAGTCGTTTCATCCATATGTTGATATTCTTCGTATGTATGATGTTTACCGGCATCCCTGACTTCAGCTTGTGGTTATGCCGTCAAGGCTCAACGCATGCTCAAGATAATAGGACTTCACTGGGAATGTTCTGCCGGGAATTGACACAGATTTGCAGCCAGGAAAGTAGTCCTCAAAAGATCGTAGTAAACACACCCAGTGACGCCAAACCTCTCATTGTGGCAATGAATTCCTGACGATTCTGAATCATAATACTTTCTCGGAAGTACTTGAAAACAGTACGTCTCAAATACACCTTGGGCGAATCTCATTGAATGTAAAGATCTCAGAAAAAGCTTACCCTCTCGAACATGTCCACCTGCTGATAAAGATTGCAGCTGTGACTCCTTGAAAATCTGAGCGTTGATGGTAGCGGACATCAGCACAATCCTCTTGCACGTCTTCCACCATTGGTATGAATCCAAAGATGAAATCCATTTTGGAAGAAGCTGCGGAATATCTTTGAAAAAATTGGAGTAGAAAGAAAAGGACAATGAAAAATAACAAATTTGGATTAATATGGAATAATGATTACATGTTTCCCGAAAAGAATGAAGATATATGAAGATGACGCACCACAGACAAAAGTCGCACATGCAGTGAATCAATTTTTCACCTGAGATCGGAAAAGCGCACACCGGGTCCTCAGGCGTGGTCGTTTTGGCAAAAGGTCTCGCAAAATGATGAGCAAGAAATCCTTGGTATGATTCAGTGGAAGGAGAAGTTTTGATGTCTGGAATGAAATGATTGCAGTGACTTGTAGTTTTTCACTCACTTGTCATCTTCAAGAACAAAAGTACGAATCGGGCACTGCCTGATCTCCAACTCTCTGGTGAAACACTTCAAGGCTTCAATTATCATAGCAACACAGCCTGACTGCATAACATCATGTGACTAAGTTTATGACCGTGTCTAGATCTCTTTCATGACCTTAGCCGTGGAGACTGGGTGCATGAGCAAATGTCAACAGGTGATTGAACTGAATTGGAGAAATCACAGCATGACGTGACTGTGCAACTGCTACAGTAGTCGCTACACGGAAAATCATGAGGAAAAATGTTCTGATTTTGCATGCGCACGTCAACTTACATCGACGTACATGATGCCATACTAGTTTCACTTGCACCTTTCACACCAAAATATTGCCTGAGGACACAACATTCGTCGACAATGATATGCGTCACATTGTGTAGTTGAGGATCATTTTCCAACCGTCGGAGAAGCACACCTCTTCAACTGCAGTATGTCAGACTGTCAGATTCAAAAGAATTCATGCAAGCGACAAATACACATGAACGAGATTCAAATCCCGAGTTTGTTGATGTTTGAATCATATCTAGTCTCAGAGATTTTGACTCCAGTAATCTCAAGACGGGGACAGTTTCTGATTAATTCTGAACACATCTGTCAGCCAGTGACAGGGTTTTTGGATGTTTTTGGATGGTTTGACCCTTTCAAAAGATTTCAATGTCTGGATGATCAAATCCGGCCACCCAACTGACAAAACTGGCCTGTGGTGCAAACCAAGATCTTGGTACGAAAAGACCGTTTGGACTCCAAGCGAATGGAGTAACCCACTAAATCACCAAGTCCTGAAAGAGCTTAATCTCATCTTAAAATCAGTATGAGATGTTTGAAGAAGAAAGAGATGTTGGATGAAGAGATGGATTGGCATGGATTTGTTTGAAGCTTTGTTCAAAGATGTTCAAAGAGCCGCGTCCTGTGTTCATTTCGTTTGCAATACGATCCGCAACGCCAATAGCACTGATCCGTCGCGGCTGTGTCATGATGATGTTTGCCTCGGAAGGTCTCAGAATGAAACAGCCACATTATATTCTCAATGCACAGCACTTCTACGCTTTTTGTGCAGATTTGATCATTTTTTATGAATGAAGCTGTTGGTGTGATGTGGAGCGGCCAAGCAGCTGCACCAGCATGACCCTTGGCAAGCCAATCCTCAAAAATGAACCTCATAAGAAGAAAAAAAACACGTGAAGTGAACAAAATGTGGGAAAATCCATGAAAAGAACAACGACAAAGAGAATCAAAGTAATTACAAGTGAAAAGGCCTGATGTTTTTCGCTCATGCGAATTTCGAAGTGTATTCTTGGATATTCTTGGCATGTCTGAAAGCACTGGAATCGTTTCCGCAAAATTGTGGTGCCTTCAAGCATGATAAGCATGTTTATCGTCGGTGCAACAAAAAAATCAACGAGAAGCTTTTTTAGATGTGAACACTCCAAAGCTGCAAAAAGTACAACAAACCTGCAACGAAAATTCTTTACCTTCACTGATGATTTTAGTGACACCTCATGGCCCTGCACCTTTGCAGGACAAGTCATCTTTCACAGCCAAGATACTGCGGAACTTGTGTAGATTTCCTGAAGCTGCTCAGCATCAAAAACATGATGTAGTGATGATGACATGATATACATCGTCGTTACATCGTATTCATCACGTGAATGCAACAGAAACATGGAGACAAGTACAGCCAAGTTGCCCGCAACCGGTGTCACCTTCAATGACCACCACGGGTGAATCCTGCACCTAAAAGTATCCAAAACCGAAACTTCACATTCACCGAATCCTTCACCGAAATCCAATCCATGCAATCTGAGGCTTTTGGCAGATTCTTGGATCACACTCCTCTGTGCATATGCTGGTAAGGTTTCACCTTGGATCCCGAAACGGAAAATGCCTGGTGAAACCACGGCGATTTACACAATCTGCAAAAACGACAAGCCACGTGTCGCTTGCAAAGGCCGGTTGGATGATAACTCCTTCTTCAGCTTTTCACTCTCGTTCCTGGCATTCAAACCACCTGATGGACAAAACATTCCGTTGAACTGTTGCAAGTTCTTCTAGAATGGAAATCGAAATTTCAAAAAAAAAACAAGACATAAGACACCAACTTGAAGTGGCGCTCTGTTTTTTTTTCATATCTAAAGCATGTTTAAAGGTAATCATCTTGTGATTTCGTCCTCGTCTGTTCCAACCGTCGCTGGAGCCAAACATCATCATCCACTTGCTCCGTATCTGGCACACTTGGAGAGGCTTCAGCTTGAACCTGCACCGTCAAAAGTTGACATTCAGTCCAAAGCAAATGGGACTTGGAGACCATTTGCCTCATGTTTGATCGATTTGGCACAACAAGATGATGCCAAATGCGTAAACATGCGTACACTACGTAGATCTACATATCCATGTCTATCTCAGACTTCATCCGCTGTTGCATTTACATGCATTTACAACAGTTCAGCTCAATTGTATCATGCAAATATTTGATGTCTCTGTGTCTCGTCTACTCCAATCGTCATCAACGAACCCTTCAAGCATTGTTCTGTATCGAAAAATTGGCGTCCTGCAAGTTGGTCGATAATGCTGGAGCATCAAAGGCCAGTGTGGCTCCATCAACATCTCCACTCGTTTTGACCTTTCACATCCAAGATCGAGAGATCGAGGTTGAGGATTCCAAGGATTCCAAGGATTCATAGGAAAAATGCCATAACCTTCACTGAGAAAAAGGCAACTTGGGAGGATTCCGAGGATTCCAGGCCATTGCCTCAGGGCATCGTGGAGGTCACTCGGTGTCTCGGCGAGGTCTTCGAGGTCTTGAGGTCCACACGGAGCCAGCGAAGTCGTTCAACGACTTCGTCTGAACTTCCCAACTCGTCGTATCCTTGGCCCAGAGTGTCTTGGTAGAAATGGTCAAACCATGTCAAACCAAACCGATCCAAACCGATCCACTACGCTCCACTGAACCTGAGCCTCCATACTCCGGCGTCGTGGCTCTGAGACCTGCTTCCCTTGTTGAAAGGCCAGCTCGGTGTCCTGGCAAAAGTTCTGAAGCCAAGAAATCAAATTGAAATATTTCAAAAACTTGTGGATGTTATTTTCAAACTTCAGGAGGTGTTTGTTTCTTTAAACTTTAAACCGGCAGAGTTTACCTTGTAAATGTCTTTTTGCAAACATCTTTAAATGCACTGAGGGCATGCTGAGGGCAAACCATATTGTGCATGTCAGTGCCAGTCACCAGTCGAAATGTCCCCGCCTGTAGTTCTTCCAGTAATTCTTCTAATAGAACCATCAAAGCCTGCCAAAGATCTGCGATTCCAGGTCCGCATTTCTTGTCAAACATTGGTAACTAGAATGATACAATCAAGTTACGGTATACTATTAATGTGGTGTCACATATCATAGCCTCATCTCCCAACCACATAATTACCATAGCCAACTGCCAAAATCTATCCCCAGGAGTTTCGGCACTTGCCAAAGGTGCCTGAATTTTGGATGAATCTCTCGACCGAATCCAAGGTCCAACTTCTTCAACGAAGTCTGTCCAAGGTGCAGTACTCACCTTGGCCCGACAACGCGTCCATTGCAAGTCAACGTGTCATTAATCATTAAAGTAAGCTATTCTAAGAATAGAAAGACTAGTGAAGTTCCTGCTAAATGTGCAGATTTGTTGCAAATCCAGTAAAGCCAACGAGGTCTGCATCTGGATGATTTGCAAGCTGTGATTAATTCTAACCATTTGAATTTATCTGATGCTGCCTTCGGCTTCCGCCTTGCTGCTGCACTTAGATGCGCAGGCAACTGTACCCGCCGACACTCAACATCACTCAAAAGCATCCTGAGAATAGAACCCTTTGACAGGTCTCTGCTTGCGTTTCAGCACCTGCACTGTTAAGAAGCTATGAAGTGACAGATGGTGAGATGGTGAGATGCTTGTTTCAACCAGACCTCGAGATTTTGGAGAAGCGTTCCCATTGCTCACCTGAAAACTCGGTCAACAACACCCCGGCAGTGAGTGATGGAAGCGAAGAGCTGCAAAAATGGATCCGCAACGTTTCTTCGCCTTGGGGAAGACATGCACAAGCTTCAGATTTCGCTGTGTATCCTTGGATGCGGTGCACCAAAATGCTGGAGAGATTTGCCACACCGCTGCGATGTGCAACGAAGGTGTTTAAACAAAAAAAAGCAAACAAACACCCGCGCACCCACACCCACTACACACCATCAACATCAATGTCAACATCAATGTCACCATCATCACCATCATCATCATCATCAAGAAGTAAGGCCATCATCACTTTCATCAAAAAGCGGACAACAATACCATTCTATACCATCTTCATCATCAAATAACCAACTATGCGATAAACATAAATAGTTGCAACAATCGAGTACAGCACGAAGTACGTTCACATAACTCACATGTCCTCATCCTGTACTTGACAACCAAAGTGCAGGTAGGTGCCTGATTGGATTTGATGGACTAGATCGAGTCTTCTTGAAATCTGCTGTATTTATGGAACCAAAGCTATTAACAAATGTGGAGGAATGGCAAAGTGCTCATTCTGGGACTGCAACCTAAAAATGAGAATACATAAAGGATCATACATTCTGGGTCTCAATCACTTCAATCTGGGGATACAAAAAAACTCTGGGCCTGAAAGTCCTTTATTCCAAAAAAAACAGGCACCGGATTTCACAACCACGTGCATTGAACTTTTTTTGTTCTTTGTTCATCCAACTCACCTCCAACTCAAATCACCTCCAAGTCAACTAACTCAACTGCCGAGTTTCATGTTGACCTTTGAAGCTCCCAGCACTCATCAAGTCGCAACTGGCCGCAGAGTCTTGGTTGAAGCCCGAGTCCTGACGAGTCGCTGGGGGGGAGGGGCTCCGCTTAACCATCACGTACTCAGCTCAACAATTGATGTCCTGCAAAGCTGTTCCCAAAACTCGTGCCAAACTTTCACCTCAAAATAAAAAACAATAGTTTTGGTTTTGGCAGTGTTCTATACTTTCTCACGTTCGTCTCATTGGTTGGAATGAGATCAGAAAGCCCATGGCAACTGGCAACCTCATGAATCCATCTGTTTGACTGAACGTTGAACAGGAAGAAGAGAAGCTGATGGATTGCAAATGTGTAGAGAAATGATGAGAAATGTGGATGATGGGGGAACACATGAGCTCAAAACACAAAATCTGGCACAGAGTCTATATTTCTATATGGTTCCTACCCATTTCATGCCATTTCATACCATTTCCTGCAAGAAAGGTAACTCATGAGCTTGAAGGCTTGGATTCAAAGTCTAAGGCCAAGCTGCTATACTTCCCACGGATCGCTTTACCTCCGCCTACAACGAAGGTGACCTTGGGAAGTCATTGCCGGAATATCCTGGTGATTTGCATCACCAAACTGGAGAGTTTGCAGAATGGCGGTATCATAGTGTGTGGTAGTATCTCATATTACCGTGAATATCCAAGAGTGATTGTGGTGATCTGATCAATTCTATGGTCAAGCTAATAAAGCTAATGATCTAAAACCAATAAAAATCATACAAAAATCATACAACCAAAACACCCCATTGACCCTGATCTGAGTACACAGCCCTGATCATGTTGCGAATGTCGAAAGGCGTTCCAAATGCTTCCTTGACCAAGGTTTTGACCTCCAAAAACTCAACGTTGCAACCGTTGCCAGCCGTTGATTGAAACAATCCCACCTGCTGCTCATCATAGCCTGCAAGGTCAAATTGTGCCGTTTCCTTGGCAGCATTTCACAAACAATGTGTGTATCTGTATCGAGTGTACTGTTTACCACAGAACTGCTGACATCCCTGAAGTAAATGTGAGGAATGATAAAAGTTGCCGATGATTTTCTAAATCATACTATCTGAGATAGAGGAAATTGCTGCACTTGCCAAGTTGCTGGAGTGCTACGGATCTCCGCGGCAATCTTGTCTTTGGGCTTGGAATCCTATGGCGAGTGCCGATACCACGCGATACCTGATACCTCCAAAGGATCGCACAATGCACTAAAGACCAGTAAGAGAATATCACTATCATAATGATAGTAATAGACTATATCATGAGATTATTCTAGCTAGATCTAACTAGTACACATGTATCTAGCTAGTAACCAAAACTACTATTCTTGAACTATGGAGGATGAATCAAACTATCGGCACTGTTGGTTTGCAGTCACTTCTGCACATCTGCCCGCATTGGCACGCACATGGAACATCGTCTTTTCTTGAATGGTCGCAAACAGTGACAAAGGGTTCAAATCATGCTTGCTCATGTCTTGGAGACTGCGAGCATCCAGTGACAACACACTTTTCGTCTGCATCAACAACAAGTGACCTGAAGAGTGCTTTGTATTTTTGGCTGCGGTGAAATCACTGAGCTTCATCAAATCATCAACAAGGCTAGCATCAACTGGGCATCAAGTGCTCTGTTCAGTTTTCGGGTGTCACAGGTGAAACGCCACAGGTGAACATGTTCCAATAGTCACATCAGCGACTGGACATACCGTCTCGGGCTTTACAATGCCCATTAAAATAGATAAGGAAATGAAAAAAAATTGAATAAATGCGATGCAGTTTTTGCAGATGTTTGCAGTATCTATGGGAAAACAATGTGTGATTGGCCGAAATTGGATTCCCTAAGTTCCTAAGTCTCCTATCAGAAATCAAACTTGAATCGATTGAACAATATATCATGTCATATCCATGTTGCATCAAATGTGGAGAGTATGTCAACTCATTAGCTGTCATCGCTGCCCTCATCCTGAGGGTTTCCTTACATCTCTTAAGATCCGGGTATTGCTGGTATTGCTCCCGAGGCAGCTCTTGTTCACAACTGTGTCAGTGATGTCAATTCACTGAGATGGGCAGCTTTATGCCGTCTCACTGCCTGTCCTTCAGATCTGTAGCTGAAAGCAGAACTAGGAAATTGTCTTTGCTTGTTAGCATCAAAGTCTTAGACCTATTGTTTTTTTTCAGATAAATTCAGGAGAGATTTTGGGCTTGAAGCACAGTGAGAAGGACTTCAGTAGCAGCATCTCACTGCATCAACTCCATCAAATGCTCTGGCTTTGCTCCAGCATACCAGATTGGCCCATCTCGTCCTGCTTGTGATGCAAACACACACACACACACACACACAAAACCCTGTAGCCTCAGAACCAATTGAGCTTGTTTTTGTTGCAAAAATGCTTCTTTCAAATCTTTGAGTTTCAATTCCTATAAAATCAAAACTTCATGCTGCAAAAGGCCATCACCGTTGCCTGACTCTCATCCGCCCAACGCCTGGGCGAAAATGGGTCGCATCAACATTGGATTCATGTTGCCAAATGCAGTTTCTCCTTGGCTTAGATAGGTTTAATATCTTTGATGTTTGCATGTTTATTGTCACTTGTCCATTGTTGAATGGTGATGAATTGACATTCCTTTTCAGTGATGAAATACTGAAAAGGATGAGCTTAAGCGAGCCTGGGGGATTCAACTTTGAAGTTTCGCAGCAGGAAATGATAGTCCATCAGAACTATTTTGCTTTTATGAGTATGTCCTGCTTGTTTTTCTCCCTTGGCTGTCAGTGTCCATGGGACAGCGCAAAAGACTGCATGAATGCGGACGAGTCGCATATTTGGTTTTGGGGAATCAACTTTGGGTACTTCCTGCATACACATGTTCAATCATTTTCACCTGCAACGCTCCAAGAGAACTTCTGACTGGTGAATATAGTTCTCTAAAGGACTACTGGGCTTCTTGGCCCGCTGTCAATCAGCCTGAACGAAAAAATGTCACGATGGCTCTTCTCTCAGGAGTCCGAAAGATGACAGGTCAATGAAGTATCACCCTGGAAATGGAAGATTACAAGAAGCCATCTAGAACATAACACTCATCTTAATTGACAATCAGTGATTGCCATGACAATCTATCATCATTGACACTTGTCATCAGATTGTTAAAAATCCAAATCCACAAGAACTAAATTCGTTCAAAAGAAAAAAGATGACAACCCTCTCCAGCTGCGCAGCGCTGCTGGACTCGGCCATGAGGGAGCCCGCCTGCCGTGCAACAGCTTCTGGGTTGACATTTGAAAATGCAGTCGCATGTCGTGAAAGGCT
>DF243110.1:0-47175 GCA_000507305.1 Breviolum minutum Mf 1.05b.01 | reverse complement strand
GGTTCAAGACATCCAAACATTGTTTCACATAGGTGTAGAATTCGGAGGAGAGAGCCAGATTAGTGCAAGAGATTTGAAAGCATTGGGAGCACATGACATCACGGAGGTGTTTTCACCGCCGAGGTTGACAGAAAGATGCAAAGCATTTGGATTGCTTCCAGGGTACGCAATAGATTTGGAAACAGGATATCTACTTGACGATGCGCAAGTAAAGAGTTTGGAACTTGTTCTCAGTGAAGAGGACCCATTTCTATTGACAGGTAGTCCACCGTGTGAAGCATTCTCACCATTGCAAGGGTTGAACAAAGACAGAGTCGATCCATTGGTGAGAGAAGAAAGGTTGAGAGAAGGAAGACAGCATTTGAAGACAGCTTGTGAAATGTACAAGAAACAGTATCGTAGAAAGAGATATTTCCTACACGAACACCCAAAGCCAGCTGCAAGCTGGAAAGAGGAATGTGTGAAGGAAGTAATGAACCTTCCAGGAGTTATGGTAGTTCAAGGACCAATGTGCAGATGGAGGATGATGGCAGAGGACGCAACAGGTCCAGGATTGGTAAGGAAAGAAACGTGCTGGATGACGAACTGTCCGGAATTGGCACGGACGCTAGAAGGCATCTGTGAAAATCAGAAAAGCACAGGCGAGTGGCACAGGCACGTTCACTTGGTGAACGGACGCGCCAAAATGGCACGAATCTATCCTCCAAGATTGGTGACAGCTATACTGAAAGCTGTGAAGAAACAAATGGAGTTGGATGGAGAATACAGGAATGTGAACTACGTTGACGTCGGTCCAAACCCAGAAGCAGTTGGACCAAGCCCCGAAGAATACGTTGAACTCGAAGAATACGAAGGAGACTACTACCCGAATGTCGCGAACAAGATTGTTGGAAGTGAGTCAGGTTCATCTGAAGAACAGATTTACTATGACGACATCACTGGAGTACAACTATCAACAGAAGGAGTCCTTGCAGCCAGAAAAGAAGAGTTGGACTGGTTGAAAAAGGCAGAGGTGTACGAAAAACGTACACTAGAAGAGTGTTGGAGTGAGACCGGAAAGGCTCCGATCACTCTCAAATGGATAGACCGGAACAAGGGTGATTCCTTGAAGCCCAATTACCGGTCAAGGATAGTGGTGAGAGAGGTAAAGAAACAACATGGAGCGTTACCGGGACATATGTTGTTTAGCAACATGCCCCCTTTAGAGGCAGCAAAGATACTCTGTTCAGAGCTTGCTACGAGGAAAACAAGCAAGAAAGGGAACCCGCTACGCTTAGCGTTGTACGATATCTCACGAGCCCATTTCTACGGAAAGGCACAAAGGAAGATCTACGTGACTCTTCCTCCGGAAGACGATGAACCAGGAAAGTGCGCTATCTTGTTGAAGACTATGTACGGGACACAGGACGCATCCCATGTGTGGCAGGAAGACTACACGAGTCTACTTGCAAAACACGGATTTCAACAGGGAAAGGCATGGACCAGTACTTTCACCCATGGTGACAAGGAGATAAAGTTGTTGGTCCACGGAGATGATTTCTTGGTTCTAGCAGATCAGGAAGGACAAGACTACATGACAAAAGTCCTTGGTGCAAGGTACGAGTTCAGATGTGACGGCATGATTGGGAAAGGATCAGGAGACCACTTGACTATTCTCAATAGGATTGTATGCTACAAAGCAGAAACAGGATGTGTTACATTTGAAGCGGACCCAAGACATGCAGAAATGATTATTCGACAACTTGGACTTGAAGGTGCAAAGAGTGTTAGCACACCAGCAGAAAAGAAGAAGAGTGGTGATGTGCTGGCATCGGTTGGACTTCCACCGGTGACGGCAGAACAAACCACGTTGTTCAGAAGCCTGGTGATGAGAGCCCAATTTCTTGCTCAAGACCGAGCAGATTTGAGTGAATGTGTGAAGTCACTGACAAGAAAGATGAAGGCACCAAACGAAAGTGACATGAAAGACCTAAAGAGGTTAGGAAGGTATCTTGTTGGAAAACCACGAGTAGTCAATGTTTATTATCCGCAAAAGCAATCGAAGGTGATCAAGATACATTGTGATTCTGATCACGCAGGGTGTTTGCTGACAAGGAAATCAACGACAGGATTTGTGGTGACAATAGGAAGACACTGTGTCAAGCACGGTTCGAACTTGCAATCGACAATAGCATTGTCGAGCGGAGAGAGTGAATACTATGCTTTGGTGAAAGCAGCAGCCATCGGATTGAGCATCCAGGCGTTGATGGCAGACTGGAACGAAAAGTATGACTTGGTACTTTACAGTGACAGTAGTGCGGCAAGAGGAACTGCAAGTCGAAGAGGATTAGGAAAATTGAGACACGTGCAGACACGATACTTGTGGCTACAAGAACGAGTGAGTGAAAACAGTTTGAAGATTGTGTCGGTAGGGACACACCAGAACATCTCAGATATGTGTACAAAGCCAGTTAGCAAAGAGTGTAGTGAGAAGCACATGAAAACCATGTGTCAAGAGTTCCACAGTGGTAAGGCTGTAGGAGCTAAAGCTTTAGAGTCGACGACAGTTTGAATTGTAACACTATCGTCGAAGGAGGGGCGTTGAGATTTACACCCCCACATATGTCTCACCTAACATGCATATGACATGTTTACTTTTGGCTCAAGACACGCAAGTGAAAATAGTGTGCGTGTCAGATTTGCTGGTCATAATTGTTCAAAGAGTATTTTCATATATGCCCACCTGATACCCAAAAAAAAACCTGCACAACTGCAACAAAAAAATCCAAGGTTTGTGGCCACTATGATTGTGCCTCGGTTGCAACAGGCTATGATGACTTTGGGTAGTAGATAGCTGGCTGGAACATGGGTGTTTCGGAAGCTGCATTTCCTATTGAAAATGGTGGCTTTTCCATTTGTGATGTTAGTTTTACCAGAGGGTAACTGGTTGGAACATACAAACAACCGGGTGCTACCAAAGGAACACGGGCCGTGTTCCCCCCAAATCAGTTTAGACCATCAAGTCTTTGGGCTTGAAATTGAGTACCAGCAAAGTTGGCAAATTGATTACTTTGGGTAGTAACAGGTTTTGGTGCTTCATCTGGAAAATAAACCTTGGTATAGGGGTATTTCCAAAAATAGGGGTATCCCCAAATCATCCATTTTAATAGGGTTTTCTAATATAAACCATCCATTTTGGGGTACCCCTATTCTTGGAAACACCCCATATAGACCTCCATGAGCCGAATGGAGCAGTTACCAGGTGGTGGTATCAAAGCCGCTTGCTCAGTGAAAGACCATGCACTACCATTGAAAAGTTGGCTCTCTGGGAATCTTGGACGACAACAATGGTGGATGTGGGAATACTGTATAAATATTTATATATATATATATGATATACCCGAATCCACCAAGTTGGTGTGAAATTTGTGCCCCTGAACCACATATCGTCCCAAGAACCCAAAATCTATCCAAGCTTGAATGTGCAGGCTTGATGAGCCTTGCAAACAGCTTGCCTAACCAGAACCAGCAAACAAAAACAAGGCCCAGGCTCAGGAGTCTTGTGGTTTCCTTTTTTGAGACGTTCAACTGTGAAACTCAATCCGCGATCAAATCGAGTCGACACTGTCGATGCAACTTTTTGTCAAACCAGGGCACTCATCGAAGAAAAGCACTGCATCGCTCATTTCCTGAATCAGAAAAATTGACACTTTGGGATCTTTATGGAGTATATCAGAATATCATCTTGTAGAGGATGGTTTCCATCAGCCATAATTGGAATTGACCCGAAGAATTGGATCCAAGGTGTGATTGCAATGCCTTGATTAACACTCGGAGGGCAAAATCAGTGAAGCAGTTGAACCAGGTGCCTGGAGCTCCGAGGTGTGCGCCCTCATCAGCTGCTATCTCAGATGAGAAAGTGTCTCGTGTGAGGACTGCATGAAACAACGTGGGCATGGGCATGAGATGCACCAGTCGTCACCAGCCACTTCAGATCAAGTGCCCAATGCGGCTTCCATTCAACAAGATTCAACAAGCCATGCTGCCGAAATTGTAATGCAGAAGCAATTTGTGCAGTGGCATTCGGTTGAGCAAAATGACATGTGTGACACTCCTCGCTTTCCCGAGTAATTAGGCTATACTAGCTATACTTCTTTAAAAACGTCATGAATAAACCGCTGCTAAACTTGCGAAATTCGGCCCCAAAAAATTGGGCGGCCCATGGCAATGCTGCCCATGCGTCATGCCTTGCATCCCCGTCGATGGGGATGCTTGTTGTCGGCTCCCCTCAATCGTCGTGAGTTTCTCTCGCGAGAGAAGATTGGGCGATTTCTTTGTGTCAGTGCACCACGGAATGCCATGGGGTCACCCTTTACAGCCCCGTTTTCCCCTGGTGATGCTTTTACTTCCTGGGTGGATCCCCACGACTTGAACCTCTCCTCGGATCTTTCGGAGCTAGATGTGGCCCGAGCTCAAAGCGCTTATGCCAAGGCCATCAAGAAGACTTCCATGACGTACTATGCCGGTGGCGATGTGGGGCCAGGAGCTCGCGCAGCGGCACAGAGGCTCTACAGCAATGCTTCTTTGAAGGTGCTGTTTCGGCCGAACNAGCTTGGGCCAACGCCATCAAGAACATCTCCAAGACGTACCTTGAGGGAGGTGACTATGTCGCAACAGCTGGCTCAGCAGCAGGTGAACTGTATGGCTATGGTCACACAGACGTCCTTTTCAAGCCAACCAAGGCGGCTGAAGCACAATTTCGGCCAAAAGCAGAAGATGCCATGTCTTACTTTGTCGGGCACGAGGCCGTTGAAGGTGGCTATGCCGAGGACTCCGGTTTTGCCATCAATGGTGGGAAGGGATGGTCAGATGTCGTGTTCGAGAATGCACAGACAAGGCTGACTGGCGACACTGCTATTGCCATGGGCAACTACTACTTTACCTGTGCAGCAACCGCTGTCACAACAAAAGTGGAGTACACCTTCGGTTATAAGAAGACTCAGGATGGCAAACTTCGCATTTTTCTCCATCACTCCTCAGTGCCGTACAGCTCTTAGTTTGGCGTGACCAGCTGTTCTTCGAGGAAGCAGCTGGAGCCTTTTCTTTTCCAGAACTATTTCCTTCGTCGGCACTGCCTGAACCAACCACCTTGCTGATCAGTGTTTGACAACTGTACAGGTAAGTCGATTTCAGGATGAGTGCTCATCCAAGACCAGTATTAACAATTCTTCTTTTTTAAAATTGAGGGAGCAGGATCCAAAATGTTTGATTGCAGCATATCGCAGCGCTCCATGAAAGAAACGATCATCGGGTGGGCACTGCCAAGATGTGCCAACAGCATTCTGGTCTTGAGGCAGCATGCTTTGCCTGGTCCTTAGAAGTGTTTTGAGCTTGAGGAGCCTTGAAAGTCTGTGCAGAGAGCAGCAAACTTTGTTTACTTTTTGCATGCGAGGAGGAGATGGGATACAAAACGATCATGGGCATTGTTGCACCATCGAAGTGTGTAAGCCGGAAGCCATGTTTTGGCTTTTGCCAACTTTTGAATCAAGAACTCCATGCAGTGGTTACTGTGAATATTTGTGTTTTGTTGACGAATTTTCTTTTTGTGCTTTAGAACAGTCCCTGGCACAGTCCCTTCAGAACATGTGAGTATTCACGAAGTACACCTGTATTGAGGTTTGGCTGTGAGCGGTTTGTTTGTGCGATTGGAGGCGCGGCGTGCTGCGACAATGTTCTAAGAAAACATTTCATAATAAACGTTTGTAAACATTGATGATGCTTGAAACTCAAAACACGTGAAACTTACGTGAAAACAGGATTCAAAGTGACCCCATTGCTTCACAGGTCATTGACGGTATGGTGGTTGGGTGGCACAGCGTGTCTTCACAGCTCGAAAAACCTCAGAAACTTGATTTTTAAAAACAGGGATGACATGACTCCTACGGATGACCATCCCGTTGACACGTGCACAGAATGCGTAAATCCACTTCGATTGTCACAGGGCCTGGTGGTTCACTTGGGTCATGAGAGTTGGAATATGGCCAGGGACTGAAGAAAAGAAAGCCACTGACAGCCACTTGTTTCATGGAAAAAGTCTGTGACCTTTTTGAGATTTGTGAATGCTGAAGTTTCAGGTTCTCAGCATGATGGTGGGAATTTGCATGTCTGCTGCTAAGCACTCTCATGAAGTTTCAGATGTGGCGTTGCACGCATCCGATGCAACAAAGTGGCAGGTCAGTTGCACGCTGCAAACACGAAATGCATCGCGAGCTTCAGCCTGCTCAAGCCTCGGAGAGAGTGATACCCTGCAACTCGCAACTGCAATTTTTTGCCGAAGACAATGAAGATCCATGAAGTGTTTATCATTGGTTTCTTGGATTCCTTTGACACCCTTGACGACTTTTGAAGTGAAAAATGTGTCTTTGTTATTCTTCGTTGCTTGTTGAACAATTGAGGTACATTGTTGTCTCCAAACACAGAAGTTGTTTATGTCCTTCCCTTCCAAATTCAAGGTGTTTTTTCGTTGGTCCCCATTTTTAGTTATCACAATGAAGACGTCGTTGTTTGGGGTGCTGAAGCCTAAGACATCAGGAACGTTGACCAAGTTTAAGCACCAATGTTGTTATGGATGGCGCCATATGGGATTAGGAAATTTCTTTGGAAGCGAGGGAAGGAATCATTCCTGCCTTTTTCCGTATTTATTTTTGTTTTATAGTTTATAATCATATATATGTTTTTGATTATGTATATCTTATGATTATACCATACTTATAGATCTATATTTAAATATAAATAATCTCCATCTTGGACACCGCGATACAGGATTAACGATCTCATCCTACTCTCGCAAGCACTGTGCATGACCTGGTTGACATTGAGATTGCCGGAGGCGATATTCAGAGACGTCGGCGCTACACCGCTGCGCGTCCAGAAGAGTTTGGATGTCCCTTAGTTTGCCAAATCTGGAAGCAGTTACCCAACGGTGCAATTCCCTTTGACTGGGGCAGATTTGTTGAATTCTTGATTCACTTCCATGCCCTAACAAGTTGTTACGTTTGATGTTATATTTTTAGTTGTTTATACAAAGGATTGAAACTTTGACCTGCCTTACATGGGTTGAGGAGGGAAGGGAATGGCTTTTTGAGGGCTAAAAAGGCAATAGGTTAGTAACCTACACGGAGGAGATAGCAGTAGCAGTTTCAAGGTAGGAATGGAATAGGTTGGCAACCTATAGAGGTTGAGGATAGCGACATCTACTGTTTACAGTACTGTTTCTAGACATTTGAACTCAGAATTAAGACAGGTCTCCTACATGTGGGAGGGTTGGGTAATGCATGGTTTGGAGTGCTTTAGAAGATATTGTGGAATGATGTCTAGTTTTAGGTGCACATCACCAACAGATTTGGAGTGTTTGAACGCACTCCTGAGGAGATATTCCAGTCACCTTCCGGTGGTTTCAACATGGTTCCAAGATGTGTTCATTCCCGTTTGAGACATATTTGAAGATGAATCATGTCACCAAATTTGAGCAATGAAAAAACCCTGGTTGCTTAGGGCATATGGGGGATTATACTACCAAGTTAAACTCGGGATTATAAGAAACCATGACGTAACATACTTATCCTCTTTAAGCAACCAGGAAAGTAAGGCCGCTGTTTTTCGTTTTTTTTTTGTGGCTCATTTACACATTGTTGGTGCCGTCTATGTAGGTTCAACGAAAGCAGCACCAACCCTGCAGGTGCCTTACCCCGAGTTCATGCCATGGTTTTCTCACCTGCCGATGGTATCCTCAGAAGGTTGAGACTTGGCCATGCTGATTAAAAAAAAAAAACGTGCCTGTGGAAACAAAAAACTCGAATAGGTTTGGCCTTGAATGTGCGTTCATATTGGGTGATTTGCCCATGTCGGCTCGTTTTTTTCAATTAGTTTTACCTATATCCAACTTGATTTTGACCAATTTACCTCGGATTTTTGGTTTAGTGGCAATTTTTTTGGTCCCACCGCCTGTTGCTAGAACCCCCGAAATGGCCTTTGTAATCAAGCTATACCAGCAAAATCCCAGGATAGGTATATGGCCATGATGGGTTTCAGATTGGATTATTTTGCGTAGGACTGGCGAGTCTCACAGGAAAATTGACCGGAGTTTTTTTTTCCCCACTGTACCATTGAGAGTTCTTCATGAATCCTGTGCCGGATGGTGCTGGTGCTGTATATTTCTGTCTTTTTCTTTCATCAATATAAAGACATGGTTCAGCGTGCTGGGTAAGATTCAGCTGAAGAGGTGATCAATTTGATATGACGTTGTTCCATGCTCAAGTGAAAAGAGGGTTATGAAGCTCGAAACTGTGCTTCTTGGACTCCTTTTCAGGGCAGCTGAAGTAGGACTTAGGAGCCCCCTCGCCCCTCCTGCATCTCCTGTGCCGATTGATCCATCTCCAGGCCTTATCTGTAACTGCTCGTGCACTTGTCAGGTGGCCACTCCAGTGCCGAGTCATTCAGAGCTTTGGATTGGTTTTGGAATAGGATCTGCATTGGTTGGAGGTGTCGGATTTGTGAGAGGGCGACGAGCACAGGTTCCTATCTTCAATGACAGCCCGCGAAGGAGAGGAGGAGGCTATATCCACATCGAAGGTAGCTAATCTTATCCCTGGAGACTCTATAGCAGTGTGGTATTCAGATGATAGAGTGTTCCATGAAAGGTCATTGATATGGAGGACTAGCCCTACATGTTGGTATATTCTTACCCCTGATGGCGATACCTATGAAGAGGAATATGATTGCCGAGACCCGGATACGGGCCCAAGCCGTGTGATGGTGAAAGGAGTTGACTTTCAATACATGTCTAGGCTCAGGCCTGGGGTCTATCGCTTCAGAGACTTGCCTGGGCGTGAGGAGTTTATAGATCACATCAAGGGCTTCTTCAGGATGAAAGGTCTGACGCATGTTGGGCCCGAGGATTGGAGACCTGCTAGTATTCGATTTGGACAGAAGGTTGAGAGCGCTTCGGCAGTTTTGGGCAGGATGATTGTCCCCCGGCGACTTCCAGCCCGAGGACATGTGACCACACCAGGTTTGGCAGACGAGATTGGTTCCAGCCTTGATCCTGACCTCGCCAGACAGATGACAAGGTTGAGGGCTGCTCCAGAAGGCTGTGTGTGGCTTTCGGTGGGAGCTAGCCGTGTTGAGGATTCTGGAGGAGAGGTTCGGGTCGACGGCCTCCTTGGGGGCGATGTGTGGAGAGGAGACAGCTATTATCTGCAAAGGAGGAGCCTGGGACATGCTGAAGCTCGTGAAGGTTGGTGACGCCCCATCTTGGGCTGAGAAGAGGAGAAGCCCGGTTGTTCCCGAGGGTCCCTTGAAAGAGGATGAGCAAGATACTAAGCAGGAGGCGGAGAAACAAGATGAGTCTCCTGGCGGGGACGATGCCTGCACACTTGAGGTCGATTATGATGAACAAGGAGAGCTTTAAGGAGTGGAGGAAAGTGATGACCGAGGTTCGTGAGTACAGCTTTGCAGACTGGCCTCTAGAAGGACCCATGACGGTTTTGCATTTGGTCAAGCATTTTGGCCGACATGGTGGGAGGTGGCTGGGTGAATGGATGCGGTCTCGACACATAGCCGAGAATGACAGGGTGTCTTTTGAGATGAGATGCTTGGTTGACATCGTTTACCTGGCCGGCTGTTATGACCAGCTTAATCTACCTGTGCTGGCCAGTGTTGAGACAGCCTGCCGAAGGATCCAGGCCATTGTGGAGGCTTATTCTGCGGGATCAGCAGGTACGCCTGATTGCGGACCTGGGCAGCTCGACGTGGTAAGGAGGAAGTGGAATTGCACCAGGCGAGGGAGAAGATTCGTCAAGGTCGTCGACTTGTGGTTTCAACTGAGGATGCAGCCGCAGGAGCAGTTGCAGATGGAGCCCTTCCCTCTGGGGGTCAACCCCAAGCCGAAGCCCAAGAAAGGGCCGAAGAAGGGCTTGGAGGCCCCAGCTCAGCAATGACCTTTTTAGTTGGGGGTTCTTACGGCCCGGGAGCCCCCTTGCAGCCGAAAGATGGAAGGGCCGCTCGCTCAGCACCTTCAAGAGGAGCTAGGGACATTTACCCTTTGCCTCAGCCTTTGAAGCCAGAGAAACTCCATTCGTTGAGCCGACGTTCTTCACAGAGGCTGGCACGGAAGTTTCAGATCCAGACTAAAGTGGTTGAGGCCGTGGAAGCTCTCAACTGGATGGCTGGGCAGAGGAGAGAATTCAGTGCAGACAGTTTTAACCCTGATGATTTGCAACAGCAAGTCCTATCCAGGATAGAAGGATTATCAACAAGTGCTTCTGACTTGGGAACCTTGGATTCTATTCCTTCTCCGGAGGCAGCCCTTCGGGAGCTGCTCCGTGGCCGGTCTGACTACGGGTTGGACCAGCCGACTGCCTTGGCGACCTGTTGCCTCGAGCGCATTTCTTTGCCGAAGAGTTTGGATGGGGCCCCATGTGCCCTGGATCTTTTGGAAGGAAAAGCCCGTCGATTTTTACAGTGTCCAGAGCAAATGCTGAGAGGAGGTTCTGGTGTTGAGGCCCCCTTCAAGCCCTATTGGGATCCTAAGTTGAGGAGGAATCAGAGGATGTATCACTCTTTTATTAAGAAGCTTCACAATGCAGGATACCTTGTATTTACACAGACCCCGAAGGCACATGTAGGAGTATTCTTTGTAAAGAAGACAGATGAGAAGATACGATTGATTATAGATGCCAGAGGACCCAACAAGTTATTCAAAGACCCCCCTGGAGTTGACCTTCTCTCTTCTGACGGTTTTGCACGAACGGAGGTGATGATGCCGGATGGAGTTGCTCATGGAAGTGAGGCATATCATTCATTCGTGGAGGCATTCTCGCTCAGCGTTGGGTTGAGCGATGTTAAGGATTGCTTTCATCGACTCAAGCAACCGATGTGGTTGAGTGAATATTTTTGCCTCTTACCTATTAAGGCTTCTCTATTGAAGATGGAAGGTACATATTTGGGAGGAAAGTTATTGGAGGCTGAGGATGAAATTTATCCTTGTGTTGGTTCTTTGTGCATGGGTTTTTCATGGAGCCTTTATTTCGCACAGGAGATAAATCAAGGATTGATGAAAATGGCCCCGTCTTTATCTATTTCTCATTTGGCCGCGGACAGAGAGCGACCCATGACCTTTGGGACAAAGGAGGATACAGTACATTGAGTAGACATGGTGAGACATTATGTATATGTTGACAATCTAGGCATTTTGTCGCCCGACAGAGAGCTCGTCTCCCAGGCGTTGGCAGAAGTCGAGAGGATCTTCGAGACCAAGCAACTGCTGTTACATGCTGGTGAGATCCATAGCCGATCAGTCAAGGCCCTGGGGGTGGAGCTCAGAGGAGATATTCTTGCAGTGAGGATCACGCCTGGCAGATACCACAAAGTGCGGCAAGCTATCACTGGTATTCTTGAGAGGAAGAGGGTATCAGGAAAGATAGTTGAGGTCGTGCTTGGTCATTGTACATTTATAGGACTCACCAACCGTTTATTGCTCAGTATTTTCCATTCTATTTATGCATTTTTTAGGAAGGAGTATTACACACCCAGCAGACTCTGGGATTCAGTGCGGGAGGAGTTGATTGCCTTTAGGGGTCTAATGATATTCCTTCAATCTGATTGGGCACGCCCATGGAATGACTTGGTTGCCTGTTCGGATTCAAGCACTACGGGATATGGAGTTTCAACTGCTTACTGGCCCCGGGAAACTGTTGGGGAGTGTGGTCGCATTCTTGAACGCACCAGGTTCAAGAGAGTTGGTGGTTGCGACGCACGGGAGAGTGCGCTCACTAGTGCTGGCTTCGTCCGGGACTCAGTCACAGGCAACTGGGTTGCTGGAGACATTCCAAGCTCGGAATATTTGGAAAGGAGTGGTTGGAGGTTGGATCAGAGTTTTCCAGAGGTACCGGCTAAGCTACTTGCAAAGAATTTTTGGACCCCCAAGTTGTGGGGTAAGTGGGAATTTGAAGAAGGGATATTAACCTTGGAGGCACGTGCTTTGGTCAAATCTTTAAAACGTATTGCAATGAGTATTTTTGGGCATGATGTTAGACAGTTACTGCTGGTCGACAACATGTCTGTTTGCCTTGCATTTGACAGAAGTCGGGCCCGCAACTTCCCCTTGTTGGTTCAAATTCGAAGGTTCGCTAGCTATTGCCTGGCACGCAACATCCAATGTAGCGTGAGATGGGTGCCATCTGAGTTGAACAATTCCGACTCTCCCAGTCGTTACTATTCAGACGAACCCAGCAAGCTTCTTACTGATGCCATCCCAGGGTGCAAGCCAGGCCAAGAGGGAGAGGACTTTAAAAGTCCCGTGCCGAAAGAAAGTAGAAGGGGTGACACCAAAGACCAAGACCCTGAAACCATCAGCTGCCTCAAGTTCTTCAACTCGGATGCCGCTGTTGAGGAGACCCAGCCGGTCACAAGCCCTATTGACACCCAAGAGCTCAGGGGGCATTTTGGACCTGGCAGCAGAGCCGGGCTTGGATGTGGTGGCCACCCAGATGAGAAAGAGGAAGAGAACAGACAGCAGTTCAAGCAGCACCAGCTCAACCCAAAGTCACAAGGAGAAGAAGACGTCGGCCAACCTGAGGGGCAGGGCAAGACGTCGGTCCAAGCTCATGGTGGATCAACTTATGGAAGGCCAGAATCTATCGCTGTTGGAGAGCCGAGCTGTGATGGTGAGCATTTCAAAGCAGTATTCACAGGAGCTCAACCAATTCATGGACTTTGGTCGACCAAGAGGATTGGACACCAAGGACGAAGATATGATGGATGGGACGATGGTCGAGTACCTGAACCAGATGTTCCTTCAAGGCCACCAGTCGTATCGGGCGGACCGCCTGATTGCAGCTGTGCTCCACTACTACCCAGAGTACGGAAGGATGGGAGCGAAGAAGCTGCGAAGGACCTGGAGGGCCATTCGTGGCTACCGCAAGTTGACGCCAGGGAAAAGCCGCAAGGCCTATCCCCTGGCCTTATGGTGTGCCATGGCTGTGGAGTTGAAGAAGCAAGGGAAGTTGAGGATGTCAGTATTCCTCATGTTGTCCGTATCAACCTATGCTCGGCCCTCGGAGTTGTTGAGAGCCCGTCTGTTCTCCATGGTCAGGCCCCATTCAGGGGTCACCGGGCATTGGTCGATGCTTCTTTCACCCGAAGAGCAAGGGACACAAACGAAGACTGGCGAGTTCGACACAAGCCTGATCCTAGATTCCCCATATCTCCAGAGTTGGGGGGATCGCCTGTTCGAGGAGTTGAAGAAGGGACACCCGGAGGAGAGGCTGTGGGACTTCGACTATGGGGAGTACAACCGCAGCTTCAGAGAGGCAGCAAAGCGGCTGGGTGTCGTGGTCACGCCTTATCAGACAAGGCATTCAGGGCCATCCATCGACAGAAGCCGCAACTACACGAAGTCCAACGTCGAGGCCAATGGCGATCCCGGAAGTCAGTCAACAGGTACGAGAAGAGTGCACGACTGGCCGCAACTTGGGAACAGCTGCCAGCAGCACTAAGGAGCCATTGCCAGCAATGCGAAGCAGACCTTGGGGCATTTCTTTTAGGCCAAAAGGTGCTGCCCGTCTATCTCAGCGAGCAGGATTGAGGGGAAGCCGTAAGTACTTCCTTGACTTGTTCGCAGGAGAAGCAGGTGTTTCAAAGGCAGTACAGAAGCTTGGATATTCTGCTAGAGTTTTTGACATAAAGAATGGTTTGGAGCAGGATCTTACCAGCAGAAAGGTCCAGAACCGAATCATCCGAGAGATCAAAAGGAAGCGTATATTTGCGGTCATGCTTGCACCAGTTTGCACTAGCTTTTCTGTGGCAAGAGATAGAACGAAGGTTATAAGGAACAGACAGTACCCGTGGGGTATACCACAACAATATTTGACAGAGAAGGAGCAAGCTAGTATCCGTTTGGGAAATCAATGTTTCAAAGCCTGCCTGAGGATAATGCGTGTATTGGATCAATACAAGGTACCCTATGTATTAGAAAATCCAGCTTCCAGCAAAGCCAGGTTTATCCCACAAATACAAGCCCATATCCGTCAGCAGCACATACAATTTATAACAAATGATTTTTGTCAGTTTGGGGCCCGATGGAAAAAGGCAACAAGCTACATTTGCGGACATATTGATGCCCTCGATCTCGCACGTCTGCAACGGCGCTGCTCAGGTCGTGGATACTGCTCCAGAACAGGACGACCGCACGTGCAATTGACAGGGAGTCATCCATCGGGGGTGTCTATGACCAAATTTGCAGAGGGACTATTCCCCCTCCCTTTGCACCGCATTATCCCATGTTCTCACAGCCCATGTTCATACAGCTGATCATTTCTCTTATTTGTGAACTTCAATTTCGGAAGGTTTGGGAAAAGGGGCAGTGGACTCAGAAGGTCATTTGAAACATATTTGAGGCTGCAGATATTTATTTGAGAAGATGGCTTGATGATATGTGAGTGATGCAGCTTCGGAAGTTTCACTTTGACTCATGTTTCAAATAGGCCGCTGCTTCGACCAATGCCAGGACTTTCGAGACAGATGTCCGCAGAAAAGTGAGTGACGACAGCTTAATCCATGTATTTCCATATTCAATTACATACACCTACATTCAATCAATGGTGAGAGAGTCAGTGTGGTTGATGTGGTTGACTATCCGAATGCCATAGGAAACCCTATGAAACGGAATATTGTGGGGGTTTGCCATGAACCGTCAACAACCAACTTGAATGAGTAATTGACGATGGGCTGTACATACATGTTTACTGTTCTTATTCATATGCACACCGTGTTAATCCGTGATGCATGATGTCAGCGCCCATCAGCACCCAGAGATTTTCCATCACAAACTAGTCAACATGTGATGGGTTTGCTCGTATGCGCAAGGAACGTGGATTACAAGAAGCACTTGGGAGATTCCATTGATGTATACCATTTGCAGCTTGCTGTAATGATACCGAGGATGCAAACATGAGTGAGGATCCTGGCAAACAGGTACTGTAGCAAAGGTCCATGTGTTTTTGTTGCGTTCTCGTGTCCTAGGATTGTATCTAGTGACTCTAGTTTTTGCATGTTTTTGCACGGGAGATCATTCGATGCAGTGACGGACGTTTGTGAATTGAACTTCGGCATGTGACGTGTGTATTTGACGGTATATAATGCCAGACGGTTTTACAACCTTCCTGTGTTGCATTTTTTGATTTGCATACATGTTTTTTCGAGTATGTATGCATAATTACATACGTACATGTGCATCCGCAAGCTTCAACGGTCCAAAGATGCGTTTTCCCTCTAAAAAGGCAGATCAGTTCCATATTCCAAGTAAACCCAGACCGACAAGTTACTGGTGCAACCCAGCCTGACAAATGACAGGAGGGACGATTGAGACCTTCAGAAGGCACTCTCATTTAATGATCATGTTGGTTTTTACCATACACATTGCAGTTTAGATTGATTGCAGCAGAATGCATATTCAAATAGGAAGTGTAGACATTTTTGACATTATAGACAGAGAGACGGCATTCCTGTTTTGATGATATGTACACATATGTGCCACCTGTATATGTAGTAAATACATTGACCACCCTCCAGGATGGAATCACAACGCGCTTGCAACACCCTGAGCCAAGCAAGACCCCCCCCCTCTGAAAAGACCTGTGCCAGACAAAAGACATTGCCTTGCTTCGGCTTGCAGGTATGATGAGTTGGACGAAGTGATTTAAATCTGCCTGTTTTTTTCGTTTTGAGCTTGGGCAATCCAGGAAAGCAGCGTTAGAGGGTTAAAAAGCCATCGCTGACAATAAGAGGTGTGTTCGGACAGAATGGGACTACAGTATTTGTTTGGTGTCATGGTGTTTTTTTTGACTCAAATTCTTTATGGCAGAGGGTGTTAGTGTGTCTTGTGTTAGTTTCCGATTTTCCAACATGGTTGCCCATGGCCCATAACAAAAGCAGTTGGTCATACAGCAGCAGCCTTTGTCATATTTGCTGATTTTCCAATTTGAGCTGCTACCACTTATGTACAAAAGTCACTGGCACTTTCAATGGCCGCGCGCTACCAATTCCATGCCGAACCACGCCAAGCGCGTCCGAAAAGAGGCCTCCTGGAAGGTTGTCGGGAATGTCTTACATCAATACTGAAGCCATAGTGGATTTTTTTCTTGGGAGGACTTCTTTATTCTTCTATCCAGGGTAGTCAGCATAGATATTATGATGATTTAGACATTTTAGTATGAGCATTACCCTCTTGGGATGCATGAGGACATGTCAAACTGCATGGATTCGAATGGCATGTGAAGCCACCCACTGAGGTCCATGAGCCGAATGGCGTGGCGAGAGACGACATTTACATTTTGGACAAAGGTGCCAGGTTTTTTTGGCAAACTGACAGGGGTTAGAACCTGTTGACGAGCAACCCTGCAAATATGTGTATGGATACAGAGCAAATGCTTGTACATAAATTTAGTTATTTTGATTCAATTACTGTGATGTATTTTTTTGCTGCTTGCATTTGTTCACTTATGGCCCATATGGCCAGACTTGGATTTAGATTTATGTGCATATATTTTGACTTCCTGTTTACATACACATATACCTTTGCCACCTGGCATGGTTTTCATTAGGTTTTCATTATTTTATGGCTAAGAGTGTTCCGCAATTTTGACAGTGTGAAACATACCATGTATTCGTGTCTTTACTCTTGAACACTTATGATGTTTCCACCGTTATCGTAACATTCAGAGAAAACTTGAGTTGCCACCACCGAAGCTGTCTCAATTAAAAGGATCAAGCTATAGCAAGACTTGCAGCATTCACCGTGCATAGGTGCATACGTTGGACCTTTCTCACGACAAATGTACTAAGCAGCTGCCAACAGGTACCTAGGGAGCGGGCCAAAAGGAAAGTAAAAATGCGAAGTAGAGGAGTATTGCCGCTAGCTTTTTGTTTCACGTATATCATTTATATCATCCTTACCGGCACCCATGTGGAAAACTATATTCACGTGGGTTGAAACAACACAACTTGCCTTCCGATGGCGTAGACAGTTTTATTTTTTTGAAATGAGTATCTCAGTGAACCAACAGATGGTGAGTATGTCGACATAGACGCCAAACATATGTTTATGACTGTACATTTTTTCAATGATATTAGATACTATAGCTAAATGAAACCACGGACAACACCGCTCAAGTACAGTTCAGCTGCACATAAACTACCTAGTAGTTAGAGTATGACCTTTGGAACCATGGCGGCCAGCTGCCTTGCTCAGCATCGGCCTCGTCGTTTCGCCTTGTCGACTCAGCAACGTTGCCAGGTCCAAGTTGTCTCAGACTGTCGCATGGCTGTTTGTTGTAGAGTTGAAAGTTGTAGTGGGTTGAGGGTTTATCAGGATTAGCTCCTGTATCTTTGTGCAGGCAAAGTAGCACATGCGGATCGAAATATTGTGTTTTAGTACGCAAATACATATATGTCATGTTGTTGTTGTTGTTGTTGTTGTTGTTGTCGTCGTTGTTGTCGTCGTTGTCGTTGTCGTTGTTGTTGTTGTTGTTGTTGTTGTTGTTGTTGTTGTTGTTGTTGTCGTCGTTGTTGTCGTTGTTGTCGTTGTTGTCGTTGTTGTTGTTGTTGTTGTTGTTGTTGTTGTTGTTGTTGTTGTTGTATCCAATTTATAGACAAATTGATTTCAAATAATTAATTCAAAGAACTCAAATCCGGTCCCTTGGCATGAGTACAGTCTTGGCTGGTCAAAGATCTTTGCACACATTTGCCAACAACAAATACTTGTAGCTTGTGAAGTGCTTCTAGTGAAAGGTATCAGATACATTTGACTTCGCCATGCCCCTGAGATGTTGTATGTGGATCAGGTTGGGCCACTTTAGCCATAGCATTTTGCCATATTTTGCCACTGTCATAGCTCTGTACTCGATTGTTGTATGGAGTCACTCAAACACAAAATGTCTCAATACATTGGCAAATGGGATTCCATGCAACCACAGGAGATCAGAAATTACACATCCAGATGATAGGACTGGTAGGACTGACTCTGATGATTCCTATCTTCGAAGATATCCCACCTGTCTGGGAACAGGCCTTCCACTTCCTGATGCTTTTGCTGCTAACATCGTCGATCTCTGTGCTTACATGGTGCAATTGGCGGTTGCCATGTCCGAGGTGCCAAGGAGCCACACTGTATATATGTTGGTCAACGAAAGACTTGGAGTTATTCGTCCCAAACTTTCACAGATGAATAAGTCTGAAATGATGGGCCTTGAAAACGAGAACTCTTTTCAGTCTAATTTTATCCCACCAGGGTGATGTTGCATTTCTGTTGAATTCCGTTAATTTTCAATGGGTGGGTGGTGGGTGGGTGGTACATCCTTCAATCTTTGCCAGACCAACAAACTGCATTCAAAAGCATATATTATGTCACACGAAGGTCCCCTGTGACTTTTTGAGATGTTCCTCAACGAACCCATGTACTGATTCGATTCTGATTCGCAGACTTTTGCAAGATGTTTGGGGCAGAAATCTTTGTTTATGTATATACATCAACAATTTCCAGGTTATAAATTATATAAATGAAGCATTTCACAAATTCAGCCAGATTCAATCCCATTCAAAATTGTGAAGTTGCACTTTTTGTTATTGCTTTTCATATCATCATGTTGGTCAGGCTGGCTGGAACTTCTGGAAGATGGATCCCCTGGGATTCGACCCAGGACGCAAGACGAGACCGACTCCCCACGACCGTAGGGTTTGGCCAAAATGCAGCGGCAAAAAGTCTTGCGTCCTGGGTCGAATCCCAGTGGATCCACGTTGTTGTATAGTCATTATCCTTCGAAGGTGGTAGTACAGGAAACCGTTTCTGCAGGGATTTAAGGTGGAAGTTTTCCGCCTTGAAAAGGATCCTTTTCTTTATACCTCAGTGCATTTTATACATTTTCCAACACTGATTGGCTTTGACCAGTGACGGTGCTTACCCTCAAACTCTATTCGGCAGAACAAGTCCTATAATTGCGAACCCACAAATTACAACAACAATGTTTGTTTCATTTCTGGATATCTAGATGTCGATCTATGATAGGTGCAAAGATGTGTGAGACGATCGAAGCTGTCTATTCCAGTAGTATCCCCCTGCTGAAGTGGATGATATTGAATATGGGTGATCTTCCACAGGCTTGATTTCTTTACAACTGGGTAAAGATCCAAACCCTAAAAATCAGATACACTTACCATGTTTTTTCCATTTTTCCATCACGTCAAAATCTAAGATGCAATATAATCTATATATTATTATCCTACTTATACTCTGCTTGTATTTTGACCTCAAATAAATGGTCTCAAAGAACTTGGGGGTTTCTGTGCATTTTTTCAAGCACCCCGCCCACAAGGACCTTGTAAAAGTGGAGCCCGTGGAGCCATGTCAGCTACAGGAGACTTTGGAGTGACCTGACCGAAGAGTTACAGTAGTTAAAAAGTGGATGGTACAATCCCTACATATCCTAGGTGGTGGTTTCAAATATTTTTTAATTTTCACCCCTACTTAGGGAAGATTCCCATTTTGACTAATATTCTTCAAAGGGGTTGAAACCACCAACCAGTATTGGTTTATAAGGACCCTTTACTTTCCTAACCTACTTGTTGGTATTTGTGCCATCTATTTTGACCTTACGGTGCATAAACTGTTTTGATCAGGATTTACTGATGAAGCAAAACACACACACACACACAAAGAATGAAGATAGGAAACTGGAATGAATTCCTTAACCAATAGACAAATCATTTCAAATCAGTCATTTGGGAGGGGAAGCAGCTAGTTTGAGGTATTTCATGAGTTCCATTGTCTGGGTATTGTACCAGCAAAAACCTTGCCTCCACGTTTGTTGTTGCGTCCTTTGGGAAAGCTTTTGGACGTTGAAAGTCCTTGTTGCAGGTACGCTTGCTGGAGCCAAAGCAGGACCTCATACTGTGATAGAGGATCCATCATACATATTGCCTACTAATATGGGTAGAGAAAAATATCATCAGTAACAATAGGAAACTACCATACACTACCTATATGTAGGCATATGATCTAAGAAACTCAGATACATTGTGTTTTAATTCTCTTCACGTTTTCAACAAGGCAAACTCTTTCTCAGTGAGCTACAGTGATGTCAAGATGGGAGAATTTCCAGCGCAAAAGAGGTTCCCAGGTTGGCAAATTGCTTTGCCCCCAGCAAATAGAGTATACAATATACAACAAAGACCGCTAGTGTCTCCTTTCAGTTTCCAGGAACCATGGTGGTTCCTGTTCGCTAGCTTAGAGAAGCATTTGCCCAAAGCGCCCCAGCGCATCAGCTGGCAGGAAGACATGGATTCTGTCTACCAGTTTCGGCAAGACAATGGTGACTCCCCTTGCACAAAAAGAACAGGAGTGAAACGATGTCAACATTTCAACCTGGCTTTCTCACCAGGTACCGTTCCCCATTTTTATGAACATAATATCAGATTGGAAAGTGGACCGTTATCTCTGCTTGTACCCCTGCTTAACCTTAGTTGACCCCAGTTGTAGAGCACTTTCATGATACACATATCTTTATGTATATATATATATAGCCACGTGCGCATCAGTATGTACAGTATCTACAGATGAAAGCCATGTCCCGATTGCGTGTGGGTTTGACCCCTTCGCCGGGAGTCTTTTCAAGCCTTTTCGAGTCATAAATCAATGGTCATGTGGATTCTAGATGTATATAAACTGTTTCAATACATGTTCAACCCCTTCATGCATACCTATCGTCTAGAATTTTTGCAGTGGTATTTTACTACTCATTGACATGTGCGTGGGTGTGTGTAGAAAAAGATGTCAGAACAGTTGAATGCCCTTTGATTTGTGTGTTTCTTTGATTGCTTACTTTATTACATTACTTGCACTTTGTACGTTTGTGAGTTGTACGATGATTACATGTTTACTTGGGAACATATGATATATTTACTATCAGCCCCCCAAACCTACATTTTTAATCATTTTTAGATGTTTTTATGGGCAATAACCTGGTTTTTAGGTGGCCCAAACCTGTATTGTTCATGGTTTTGGTGGCTCATGGTATATACATTCAGTTTGATTTACCAACATAATCAGAGATATAGTACATGAACCTGCTGACTTAATCCATGCCATGGTTGTTCATGCAGGTTCATTCACCCAATATGTGGTTGCCTTTTGGTTCTATCATGTCAAGACATGACTATATTAGTGGAAGATTGGCGACTTTTACTCAACCTGATGCAAACGAAAGTATGCCATGATCATGTACCTCCTCCTTTCAATTCACTTTGGCTCATTTCAAGGTGACTTAGATGCTTCCGGAGTACTTGTCCAACGTTTGTAACCTGTCAAATGTTTGGCATACGGTCATGCGGTGCATGACACCATTTGCAACCAACAGAAGCCATGTTGAGCTGAATGTATCCTTTAACATTTGGAACTTGAACAAATCCGTTCGAAAAGAATCCCCGTAATAGGTGTATATACACTTATACTTCTGCGTTTCCAGGCCATGTATGAAATGTGTTTGGATATGGTTGGATGCGTCGTTTCGCGCAGGTTCCCATTTTTGAACATGTTAAAATTGCCCACTTCAGCTGGTAAAAAAACAGACATCAGCCGGCCTTTGAAAGACAACACTTCTCCGATCGCCTTAAGATGCAACTATCTCAGGTTTGGTCAGGGCTACGCTTCCTATGTGATTGCGACGGATGGCACAACTGCAAAGGACAAGTGTAAGTTGAATGTCATCAATTGGCTTCTTGTGTTGACGGCCGATCGCTGGACGTCAAACTTGTAGCCGTTGCGGTCCTCCCCCCCAAAAAAAATAACAAAAAACAACACTTAAGTAGCTGCCAGAGGATTTTCAACGACAAGATGTCGACCGGAAGATATACAAATCTTTGCTTGTTGGATCTTGGGCACCAAAGACACGCAGGATGCATGTGAGTTCCTACGGCTTGGCGGCCCCTTTTTGGGACTTCGTAGGCACATGGCCACGTTAAATACTTGCTCCCACCCTTCCATAGTGGCCTATTGGCCGATGCTTCATGATGGCACATATGGAATCTTGTCGGGGCACAAGAAAGATCAATCCCGAACATGAAGACTTCAAATTGCGTGGAACATTGTCATTTACCATGTAGTAGAATGTAGTAGATTGAGAAGCATTTGCGACATGTCACATGTCACATATCCATACATATCCATGATCTTCAACCATCAGGACCTTGTGGCTTGCGCTCAACTGGGCCGTTTGGCTGTGGGAGGCTACTTTGTGTTGCGTTGCGACTTCGTGGCTTGTTGGAGAGATGTGAATGTCGCGGCCTAGGATTGTCACAATGCTTAGGGGCTTTAGGGCTTAGGGACAATGCTTAGAGTCAGTGAATTACTGGGTTACTGTTCGCTTCTCACTCACGTAAACATGTAAAGAGAAGGGATATTGCATTGCATGTACTAGATTCCTAGGAATCTAGGAACAAGATATTACAGTTGTGTACTTGCACAAGATGACCTTTGCATCATGAAAGGGCCTGGATTTATTAGAAGGATGTGGAACATATCAGCTTCCACTGAGTTCAACCAGGAGCTTGTATCTCTCACTCTGCATTTTGTCTTTGTCATTGTTCCCCAGGTTTGATAGTGCCCGAACATCATTATGAACCGTATTGGTCCAAACAATCTTGCCACAATGAAACCTGCATAGAATCATCATGGCCAAGAGATGCACATATGTTGGATTGCACTGACCACAACAAACTCAGACTCAGACGTGTTTCTTCCCAATTGTGTTTCAGTGGTGAAACAAAGGCGGGGCCAACAGTGCAAGACTTATATGATCTTATATGGATATATGATGTATATACACAAATATGTGAGGTGTTTTACAGTGCAAAAGAGACAAAAGTTGTTGGATGGGTGGCAACACCGAGGTGGTCAACACCCTTTTGGTGCCTGGATGAGTGAACCCGCGGTAGACGTGGGAATGAAGTCACAAATGGGTCATTGACTGTACAGGTTTTGCAGAAACGTTAAGGATTTTTGCCTAGAGGTTGATGTATGACTTGTATAGAAGATAATGATGTTGAATGAGATGGAAGTGTGATTGATGATCGATTACATCTACAACTGGGATGATTCGTTGATGGAGTCCGAAAATACTGGTATTGTCATGGAATCAAATCGCCCATGGAACTACGGAGATTATTTGTGACAGATCATCATGCCTTCAGATCTCCTAGATAAATCTAGGTAATATATACGCTGACAGCGTTCAGAAACTGAAAGTACTTTGGAATCTTGGGAGGAACAAATGCATGTTTGGGTAAACGACGGCCTGATTTTATTACTATATTTGTAGTGCACATTGCGATACTGAGAAGATCATCAAGAAGCATACAGTCAGAATAATACAAGGCGCAGATCGTGTTAGTTGACATGAATAATAATGATGATGCTTGCACAAAAACTTCTAAAGACATAAATGGCATTGAAGATATAGTACAGTGTAATTCTTGTGCATTTGTGTTTGCATAGTTGTGTTTTTAGCGGACCTATTTAATGCATTTGCCATTGCACTGTAAGTAGTAGTATGTACTAACATATGCAAATGTAAACCAATTCTTTAGTACAATTAAACCACATATCTACAGGCTCACAATAATTATGTTGTACAATTGAAGTTGACGCCTATTTGGTATTATACTTTCACTATATTTGCTATTGGTTTTTGGAGTATCTATGGCCTAGGTGTTCCAATCTCCGAGGTAAGTTTGAAGGCTCGACGTCAAGGCCTTGGTAGAAGGTTGATGACGGAACTGTTACACCGTTTGCCAGGACTGGGGTTGGAGGTTGTTCCCTGCAAGGGTTGGTTGGGTTCCCCTTGAGTTGTGGGGGTTGATGCGAGGTCAGAAGGTTGTGTGAGTTGGGTTGGCATCAATTCAAGTTTGAACCACCATGTCACACCAACACGAATGAGAAGGAGATTCGGAAGGCAAGCCTTTCAGAGCCTGGGCCCCTTGGATTAATATTTGTGCAATGCTTCTTATTCAAAAAAATGGGCCCCCAAACTCGTTTTTGGAATCCAGCATGTCAATGTTCAACCCACAGATTTCCTTCTTGTATGGTGATTGTTTTCAGATGGGGCCAACCACTTGCCAAAACAAAACTCCATTGCCTTCCTGACTGCCGTCATTCTCCATATTGTTAACCAGCCTTCTCTCTCAATAGGAGCTATGCGGCTATACCAAACCTTTGAATTGCAATATTTCTGGTGGGTACATCTTTTTGAATACTTGTTTGGCATACTCAATTTGGGTGCCTCTAAGTCCAGGTTGCAATTTGAGAAAAAACATATCTTTAGGAAGCGCCCACAGAAACCTCCATGAAATCTTGAGGCCGTGGTGGATTCGTCCAACCTGGCTGCAGTGGAGTTTTTTGCTGCGATGGATGCGGAGAATGTCGGTGCCTGGGGCCATCAGGGATGCCACTGATGGGAAGATCTAATAGATCAATGGCCAGACCCTTGCATAGGGAGATCACCTTAAATCAGGAGATTTTCCGTTTTTGGACATCAAGTGATGTTCAACTTCCACCTTGACTTTTGGGCGTGTATTATATAGGTGTATTGATTTTGTTTGAACTACTTAGCCCCATCCATCAGCACTTTTGAAGAAATTTGTGAATGGGTACCAAAGAAGAACCCAGAAAAACTTGGGTTGCAAATTGAGCACCTTGTATTAAAATGTGAAATTAAAAGGTTCCAAAAGAGCACATCTTTATAAAAAATAATCATATACCTGCAAATTGCCAACACGGTTAAATGATTTCAAGGGTTTCCTGGCAGATTCGATTGACTGATTTGACCCAGGAACCTGGCGGCCATTTTGAGTTAGAGTCCAGCATTTATGGAAGCTACAAAAACACGAAGATCATGAACCACAACGACATAAGAATCAAGTATGTGGTTGTGGTTTTTCATTTAAAGGATGAACAAATCCTATAAAATGGATTAAAATGGCCTCTTATCTCAATATGGCTTGTCATTTCAACCAGGAATCCATGGGGTTTCAACAAAAATGTGAGTTGCAAATCAGAAAATTCCCCAGGCACATTGAGTGATCTTGCGTCGCACCTTAGCTTTACAGAACAGCTACAGAGTGGTCGGTTTTGCTGTCTTTTTCCTCCAACCAAAAAGGTGGTGAATAGGAAGTGAACTCGTACAGTCAACCACTGGGTGGTGGTTTTAACCATTTTTTATTTTCATCCCTACCTGGGGAATTGATCCATTTTGACTCATATTTTTCAATTGGGTTGAAACCACCAACTAGACCAGATTAATGCCTGTGGATCTTCCTATTATATTGTGACAAATAGTTCAGTGCTTCCCTTCCGAAGGAAAATTTCCAGGCCATTGGAATTGACTTCCAGGCCCAAGGGCTGCCTTGATTTATGAATTTCAAGGATTTTTTGGATAATTTTTACTTCTGATCTTCAGCTGATGTTTCTTATTTCAAAATGTTATTTCAGATATGTGATCTATTATTTTTATTTTATTATTTCAAGATGTTATCATTCTTCTTGTGCTGAGCTTCAGCGGCAATGACACTGTCGTACTTCCAGCACTAACGAGGGGGTTCTTGTGGAAATCCACTCATGACGACAAACTCAGGACATCGCCAGTGGTGGCTTTAGCCCTCATGCTGTCGCAAGGGGTGCTCTTTCGGGTAGCTGGACGCAGAGTTGTTTCTTTTTATCAATGTTCAACATCCCCTGAACACCCCCCCCTAGCCCGTTGGCAAACGGCCCGGCAATTGTGTTTGAAAGGTGCGTTGGGCCAACAAAATTATTGCAGGGTAAATCCATAAGTTCTCATGTTTAAGATCCTTGTTTTTTTTCATATTTGATTTTGAAGGCAATTGCCTAGGTTTTTGGTCCATGCCGCCTTGGTTCTTGGCTGCCATGTTTGACAAGGCAACCCATCAAAACCCGAGGTTTTATGCAAACAGATGAAATTTACAATAGACAGACATTTTGCTTACCAAAGAATCATGATTCACCCAGCCTTTCCGAGACTCAATGGATGGGTAGCGACTTCAACACCCTTGCTATTTAGTTGCGGAAGGTTGTACTACCCAGTTATGGAAGGATTGTAACAGGAAAACAAGCCTTTGCAGTAATCATGCTATAAAACCAACCATCTCTAATCGGATAGGATGTTGTGTCATGTTGTGTCGTTTTCCATGCTTTGCTTGAGGATGTGCAAATCTACAAGCTGAATGGCCTTAGTGACTCTTCGGAATACTCATGGCAAGGTCGACTGCCACTAAGCGACCCAGCGGAGAGAGTGGACAAAACAGTGGCGAAAAGCGCCCGGGTGTCGCAGCATGGCATGTGGTTGGGTCAAAGACATGGGCACCCCAAAACCTACAGGTTTAGGGGTTCTAGGTGGTGGTTTTCTTTATTTTCATCCCTACTTGTGGAAGATTCGCATTTTGACATATTTTGACGAGCATATTTTTCAAATTGGTCGGTTCAACCACAGCTAGGGTTTTAATGGTAAATAACCCTGGTTTTCAGGTGGCCAAAAACCCTTATCTTTTTCCATTGGTTCTTGGGGGACCCATGGAGGTTGGTAGGAAGTCAACATCCCCTAATAATGGCACGCAAAGATCCCTGTTTGATTGATTTATATAAGGGATATCCTACGGACCACTTTTTTTTATAGGGTATACATATATGGCCCATTATGGACACCTCCCTACTGCATAATGGCATGAGATATAAGATCATTTCTTGGCTCATTTGGCCTCCAAGCAGCTTGGTGAATAGTCTCAGGCAGTGCTTGGTCAATTCTGAAGAGTGTAGATACACAAAGCACCGTACACAATTGAAATTATTTGTTTTCTGGTTTTGGTCAGACAGCGGATAGGTATTCTTCTTGTTTGCGTACTCTGATTTTTTAATCTCCGAATTCAGGTTGCCATGGCGTAATCGCAAGAGATGGTGCGTGGATCCGTATGGTTCCATCCTATGGTGTGGCCATGTTCAGCGGACACCTGGCAAAACGGGAAAGCAGCGACAGGGTCACTCCACCTGTACTGTGTAATATCCCCTCAAATAGTGTTTTTGATACGAGGAGCGGTCCTAGTTGCTCCTCTACAGGATATTTTGGAAACCTTGATCTGGGCAACAAAAAAATAGCAAAGCTCCTGCATGGCTACAGTCATGCTAAATCCGGGTTCGATTCATTGAAAGTCACTAGAATGTTCACGCTATTTTCCTCATGATGGGTAGCTTCATCTCTCACAATAGCTGGCTCAAGATGTTAGACACCTGTGCAGCAAAGATAGTTGTGCCATTCTGTGGTACTGTTCTGAGTTTGAATGATGCATACAGCATACATCAGCACACAGTACATATATGGATTTCTTTCATGGTAGCTAGCATGGTGAGTATGGCTTCGTCAAATGTTGTTTGCTCCACACGTTTGACTTGCATCCTGAGTGTTGTAGGATTCCACTCTTTGGACTTGGAATGGTTGCAATATCCATTTGAAGACTAAAGGTCTAAGCTTCATTTGCAACGCTGCGACTAGCGCTCATTGACTCATGTCGACCTGTCCTCTCGGTTATGGAGAAGCCTCAAAATCTGCGCCGAAAAAGGTTCCTCGGCACAGATGACATTGAACTTGTGGTGCCTCTATGAACTAATATGATGTGAAACAATCCACATATTTATGGCATGAGTAAAGCTGTGGTGAAGAGTGGTGACGTAAAATGAAAATGAATGAAACTTGAAGCTTTTTCCATTTGGAAATACCAAGTGTTGGTCGATCACGTCCCATCACACGGTACATGTACAAAAAATGTCTATTCTATTGATGGTAATTACCTGTTTTTAAGACGATCCTGCAAAAAATCTCACGAAAGTCCCCGTGGTTTTCTCCCTAGTTCCTCATGTTCCTCAAGCATTTGAGCCGCCTTTGACCCACAAAGGAGTCTCCGAGCAGCACATCTTCGGGTGCTTCACCTTCAGCCCCTCCCTTGAGCGCGGAGCGGGAAAGGTCGACGATCCCCTCGTCGGACGGATCCAATTTTTTGTGCCTTGGTCATGGTGGCAAGAAATGGAAGAATGGCAATCAAAATGCTTGGTATATTGATGCGATTGATGTATGTTGTTTGTTTTGTTGATATTCCAGGTGGTTTCGTGAATGATTACTGTTGACCCCTGAATCCCCATATGCCATTCGAAAATTTCCCCTTGGCCGAACCCCCGAGGTATCCTTCGGAGAAGCAGTTCTATTCCTCCGCCACAGCCAAGGGACATCAATTGGATCCTAAAGATATGAGCATCTTGGGTGACCGTTGGGGCGCTTGAAGCCTGGTGATTACTCTCTCTACCTATTGGGTTTTTGGGAGCTTAAAAGGGGGTTTTTGGTGATTCAAGCGCTTTGGTGAAGACCAGGAGCCCCAAAATCAATTGGGCTAGTTGGAGTGGATTCATTGAAATGGTATTTTTCCAGACCTTTTGTGGAGCCTTCGTGAAGGGCCTTTCTTTCAATGATCTCCAGTGAGACAATCAAAGGATTCTTTTGGAATAATCTGGGCAATTTAGAGATGCACCCGGGTTTTTTCTTCCCACAATACGGATCATTCCCTACTAAGCCACTGAGTTAGTTTCGCCTTCCTTTGACACCTGCAGCACCACCACCGTCTCTGGACCAGGTATGGTCATTGCCATTCACAATGCAGTGAATGAACAGACTTGGCAAGAGACTCAGCTATTTTTAGTCTGCATTTTACATGTTTTGAGTTTTTGCAACATGGGAACATCATGTCCCAGACAGCGTTGGTGTGAAGTACTGGTACCAGCTTAAACACATCGACTTGACTCTGGCCATGCTCCTGCTTCTCATTGGACCTCTCCAAGAACTCCCCATATACGCCTTGGAACCATGAACATGTCCACCTTTAGTTGGATTCTACATGTGACCCGTATGAGCTCAACTCTTCCCCGGCTAAGCCCAATGTTTTACTCACCGACCTCACCCGCAAAAGCAATGCATTAATTGATTGGTTTAGGACTTGTTGCTATTTTGCCAAGACACCACGGGTGTGTCTTATGTTCGTGATTGAATTGTTGAATCCAGGAACCATGAAACGAGTCCATTTCTCAACTTGGAGACATGAATTCGAATTTTTCAAACTTGATGATATGAACTTCAATTTTCAAACTTCATTCCAACATCCAACATTGTTTATTTCAATTAAGGATATTCTGAAGTATGAGCGCTTGCATGAAGAGGAGTGCAAAGAACCCAAACTCATTCGTTTCCTGGGACGACCTGGAGAATTGACTCCCAAAGCACGTTTGGGAAGCCTTTTTGGTCGTACCTTACCATTTGATCGACATGATTGGCATGTGGATCGATGTGGCAAACATATCCGCGACTCGGCTGGATTCCCCTTGTGCAGGGATCAGATGTAAGCAAGCCTTTTGCTAGTTACCATTGCATTGGGTGACGTGGGCCCTCCAAAGGTCATTTAGTAAGGGAACATTTCGATACATTTCGCTGTTTTGGTGTGTTCCAATAGATATAAGTTGGCCAGTTACCATGTAGCTTCCAACGTTTTTGTCCAACCATCAACCTTGCGTTCGCGATTTGTTTTCTGGTCATCTTTAGTTCCAGAATGTTTTTTTTTTCTCAGATGGTTGTTGAATCATTGTAGTACTATAATCCTACCAAAGCAGCATCCCTCAGGATATGTCGTGGATTTCTATGATGGTCAACAGACGACGACTCATCCGGTGTCCATTCATATCGATGCCCGTCCGGAAGTTTCCATTCAGGGCCTCCAGGATCGCTTGTGGCGCTGGTGGAAGGGATGAGGAACACCTGAGCCTCCTTGGCCTCCGAATTTGTGGGGCGCAGGGACCCAAGGACAGCAGCGTTGTGCCAATGTGGGGGTGTCCAACCCGGCTGCTTGTGCAGAAGCTGGCAGGCTGTAGTGGAAAAGGATCTGCTGCAGAGACACTAATTCACAGTTCTTGCTTGTGTGTGACAGAGGAGGGAGAGGTGGATTGATATATTTTACATATTTATTTATATTTAATAATCATATATATTTTTACTATATATATACATAGATACATGTATGCATTCTATATATATATATATATATATCCAGATTCTGGCAACACGGCGTTTGATTTGCAAACATCTCTTTCATTTTTACTTCAAGCTGTCCGATCCTGAAAGAAATAATGTTTTTCTCAGGGGATTTGGTTTCCGGGTTGAAAAGGTCCCGACATGTTGAACGACACCCATATCAGGTGTTGGATAAGTAAATAATCAATAAGTCATGTTTCAAACCAACATTCCATTTCCAATTAATTGCCCCATTGGACACCATCATTTTGCAGTTCTTTTGGTAGAAACCTTGTCACTACCAGGGAGAGAAACCCTAAAACCCAGGCTTCTACACTTTGTCGAGTTTCATGCTTCTACACAACCACCACCTTGGTAATCAATAAGAAAAATGGTTATAAGAATTTCCTTTTCTTCAACTAGTTGCAATAGGCTGCGTCATGAAGTTGTGACACTGCAAAACACCATTATTTTCAAATTTCCCTAGGGATCCAATCACCGAACCTGAGAATGGTAATGGAACCTATCAATACTTTGCGTTTTGGAGGTGATTGGACACCCCCAATCATCTTCTGACGTTCGGTGATTGGATTCCTAGGATGGGAATCATTTCTTTACCACAACAGGTTTGAAATGTCACCTGTTTTTTGTTGGACTCCGATTGTTGGCCTTGGTAGCGTTGCAACCCCCAACTCTTGTTTACCAATCTGGTAAGGATGTGGACGAGAGGCGGGACGGCGGGCAGAGGATTCCAACACAGGTGAAGTTTGCAAGGATCCCTAACAAACCAGTGAATGATCCTCTATTGAAATGAGGATCTTGTTTGGCAAACCCAACCTGGTTGGATACCATTCTATACCCTGTGACTGAAAACATCATAGAATATAGAAAAGTGTGTGTGTGTGATTTGTTTAAAGAACATGCACAGTAAAACACATAAAATATTCTAAAGTGTTAAAAAGAACAATATTTTCTGATGTCAATAACGAATGATTATTGTTTGCACGGATAATATTGAACTCTTCATTCTCCACAGTGTGTGAAGCTTGTGGGGCGGTTCAGTGTCCTGGGTTGTGAAGTTAGATATTTGTGCTAACTATGTTAGTAAACATCTGCAAGATACTGGGATGTTCCATCAACCTTCCTGTATTCAGGAGACATCATGTCTAATCCATATGGTAGCCACATTCTTATTTGCATCTATTCGATGTGGATATGTCTCAAAATCGAGTGCCTCCCAAAACAACCTACAAGTGGCCATTCCAAAAACAATTTCTTCGTTGAGAGATGATCTCAGATGGTCAAAACCTCCAGTTTCACCTGCATTCCCCTGAAAGTTGAAATCTGTTTTACCGTAGGACATCCATGGGCCCTTGGAGATAAAATGCAATAAATGCAATAAAAAGGCCACATCCAATGATTTTCAATTTCCAACTCTTCATTCGTTGTTCGGTTGTGTGGAAAGATTGATTTGTTTGGGGGCGAGGTCATTTTTCGTAGTTATGACGTGACATGACCCCACCCAAAGACTCTAAATGGAAATATATAGTTGGACTCTTATCAACAAGATCTTCACATCGATCAATATAGATACATAAACTTGGTGAGATGATGTGAGATGTATTGTTCTAAAGGTAGGTTTGCTTTACTGAACGCTCGCTACAGTCGCTACAGTCTTGGCATTGTTTTTGGAAGTGGTTTTTCAGTAGAGTTTTCTTAGTACGTTTTCAGGTCATGTCAGATGAGAATTGCCTAGTTGACTGGTTTGATTCGCCAGAAAGTCCCTTGTAAATTGTTTTGGTGACTCTACAGCCATTGGGCAATGAAAAAAATACCTGGTTGTTTAGGGTATAGGGGATTATACTACCCAGTTACATGGGGATTATAGTATTTAGTAAACATTTGTAAACCATCCCTATTAAACAACCAGTACATCAGTACAGTGGAAGTAGCTCCATTAAGGCCGCAGTGGATCTTATTGCAAGTTGGCACACCCTTCCACATGACCATTGTATAAGTCACGTTCTACCAAAGACCACTCCGATTCTATGATAGGCAGTTCAATGATGTTCAATGATTGCCCAAAAAGAAAACCGGCTTTCTTCACGGGGGTATGAACAAGTGCGACGATTAAACAGGACAGTCAGATGATAAAACACAAGAGATGGATAAAGCATGTTTACCATTGCTGTCATAAATCAGCATCCATGTCATGACAATCCATGCCACTGGTGCTTGCCCATGGTGGATATGGTGGTTGCTGGCTCAAGAGATTGTAGCGTTGGAGATCAATGCAGTGCGCTCGTAGAGATTAACGCATTTCCTGCGGTTTGGCAAGGGCTATACAACAGAGCATGTTGAAACAGTTGTGCTTCCTTCCAAGCAAGCAAGCAGCAGGTGTGAGATCACAAGCATTCCGCAACCAACACAAATCAACCCAAGTATCTGTTCCACTTCAAAACATATGGTATGTGAGGTCAAAACCGTTTTGAGCCTCGAAGCTGTGCCCACACAAAAGAAATCTTTGATTCCAACTCCCTTCACGGCCAAACACTGTGACTTTTCGCCAGCATGGAGAAGGGAAGGACACATGCTAGATGCATTTTGCCGAGTTTGGAGTTTGGCCATCACCATTTATACATGCGTCCTTTCTGTGTTGCACCTGGCGTTTTCATTTTTGGGTAGCATGATGCAGGATTTGTGGTTCTACGGTTTGTTTTTAAATGGATTCTTCTCAAGCTTTGTCGATGATCAGACATGTTACCCTTGGCAATCCAAAGCCTGTGAAACGGTGACAGGACGGGCGGCAAGGTCGATGTGACTTGGATCAAACAAAGATGGACCTCTTTGACTCGAAGATGGTGATCTGGATGGGAAGAAGTTTTTTCGAATCTCCGGTAAACTAACATGGAACTGGAAAATTCGCATGTTTAGCAGAAAATACAGTACTGTACATTTTCAAGGGGTCGATTTTCAGTTGTCATGTTGGTTTATGAGAGGCTATAGTCTATGTAGTTGAAAACAGGCAGGAATAGATTTTGGAGTGGTCATGATCATGCCGGCTGCCAGGATGCAGTATATAAGTATCAGGATCATCACATTATATATGTTGAATAGATCATCCAAGTTGCATGTTCTACGATTGCATCCTGGATAGCAGATCACCACAAGGGGTAGGTGGTTGATCCGCTTTTATGCATGTTTAACTGACAGTTTCTTCTAGTTGCATTTGTCATGTCATTTGATCAGTACCAGATGCTGAATCTTTTTGTTCCATCAACGATGAAACAAATCCAGCTTTGTTGATGCTTTAAGAAACTGAACCATCAGAAACGAGCAGCGGCACTAGCACCCCTAGACTTCTGGGCATTGAAACTATAAGGCCGCCAAGGCGATGATGGATCGTCTTTTGGTTGCAATTTCGTCTTATCCACCGGGCCTTTCCGTTCGTTCCCATCCTGTGGGATATGGCTGGGGTTTCAGCTGTTGCGGCATGGGGGCAAAAATTGGTTGAAAACAAGATGACAAGAGGTGTCAGGAACGAACATGCGTAAAATATACAGCACCACCTCAGCGTACAAGCTGTGCTAATTGCTTTCGGTGTAAAGTGAGAAGACGACCTAAAAACCGCTTGGTTTGCCACATCCCAAGATATTGATGGAGAGATTGGAGGGAGGTGACCTACAGTGTGATAAGGATTCACAAAAAATGATCAAACCATTGGAAACTTGAATCATTTCATCTGTCTTTTTACAGAGAGAGCCTTTGATTGATTCTTTTTTTTTGCCATTTTTGCTCTATATTCCATGTCAATGCTTTAGATTTTATATTTTTGTTTATTTCTTCGTATGTACTGATAGTTTTCACTTCGGACGATCAAGGCATGATTGAAAGTGAATGTCACATGTCACCGGGTGTAACTCCCGTGCAAAAACTTTCTGGTAACTGTCCCTTCCAATCCAATATGTCTAGATGATGTTGCAACATCCACCAATTGCAGATGTAGAACTGCAGAAAGGTTTGCTTTAGTGTCTACACCCCAGAAATTTAACATAGCCTCTGAAAAATGATGGTTGCAAGATGAGTTTCCTTTTGGGGCCCTGCCTAGTTTAGGATCGAACTGTTAAATTTCCGGGGTCGAAGTTTGGTTCAACACCCAGGAAAGTTGAACCGGCACTTGGAGAAGATGGATCAACCAACAGAAGAAACAGATATCGGTGTCTTGGGCATGAAACTTCAGACCCTGGGGTCGTTGGTTTGAAGATCTTTGACTTCTGTGTGTATGTCTCACCTTTTTGTTGGGTGGAGACACACTTAGTTCATGCACTGCAATGGTGGTTTTGGATGGTTTTGGGGCCAAGTCGTTTGGGAAACTTTGTTGGGTGGGTAAAGTATAGCTGTGTGCTTTGGACGTACTACATGGTTGTGAAATAGGGCCTGGGGGTCAGATCCTTATACTGTAGGACACCGGTGGCGTCACCATAGAAAGCATGTGTCATAAGTTATTCGAGTGGACTGACTAAGTGGCACACTGACACAGATGTCCCCTGCCCAGACGATCCCAGACGTAGTTTTCATGTGTTTCCTCCGACATTCAACTGTTGAGTCATAACGCGATATTGATATTTAGCGGACACTGTCACGCAGATCCGACTGTACATCAAGCAAATTCTCATATAATCAAGCAGGTGAACTCCTAGATTCCAGTCTTGATTGCCAAGAGTGCAACATTTGTATGCCCCGAAAACTGCCAACAGAACTTTGAACCCAACAAATCGATGGCTTTATACATATATATATATATATATATTATATTTTTCAATTTATTTTATTTGGTCTTCGGCAGACCTCGTTCACGTTGTTTCGGCTATCGAATTTTGGGGGAATTTGGGAAGCTGTTTGGAGCCGGAGAGCTTCTTTAGGAGCACCCTTTCTCGAATTTTCCATCTACGTTTCGATGATTCCAGGCAACTTCGAAACGGTTGAGTCCCTCTTGGGCAACCAAATGGAAGAGATTTATATGCAGTTTCTTGGGTGGTCAAAGATTTAAAACAGTACGAAGCAACGGTTGCTGGTTGGCGATTTGAAGGAAACTAGGATGACCATGCATGGCCACAGTTCAATGTGCTAAGGGAGCATCTATGTATATTACACTCACTGGTGGAATTTCCATTGGTTATCATCACTGGATCTTTTGACGGTATGTCACTTTACAGGCGGACATGGTATGGGTGCCAACATGGAGGGAGAGAGACCGATCCAATGCTTTGCTAGTATGATTCTGCAAGCTTTGTCAGACATATTATAGACATATATCTTTATGTTTATCATTAAGCATTTCTAGGGACCTATTTGTTGATATCCGTTGTGATGGGGTGAATCTAGAATGATGTCGCATAACATCACTCCAAAAAAAATCTTAAGATGAATATATTTTCAATATCCTGAGAATATCCTGGCTATTTCAAGGACATCCAGATGGGTGATTTATAAGTTCATGCACCTTTATATTTTAAACCCTGCACATGGTTGGTGCACATGGTTTTCAGGCTGGGTTTGGAAATAGGCCCTTCGCTGCGATGCTGCCTACCTTGGATGAAACATGAACCGTTCCATCCCAGCGTTCCATTGAAAGATGGGGGCGTACGGTAGATAGCTTGTCGTGCTTATCATGGTGTAACATCATGATTTAACATGGTTTTGCGATTTCAGACTTGGACTTTTTCTGCAATATATTGCCATATGGCCCAATCATGTATAGTAAATATTCACTTACATACATTTCAACATCAGTATATGCATATACCTCACCATTTCCAACCCAGTGCAACATGTAAATTTCTCCAGAATTGGACTTTCTCAGGTTGCAACTGCACTATGCAACAGCAATTCGCATCTTGCACCATCGTGATCACACCGCCAGGAAGTACAAACAGGTCCGGGGACTCACTTAAGAGTTCACCCTTTTGAAAATTTGCCCCTTTTTTTCGGTGTAACTGTAACAGTTTCATTTGTTTTTTTGGAAGGTGCAGTAGGCAACAAATCATTCCATGTATTTCAAAAAATATATATACATACAGTGTATATATATATATATATATTTACATACATATACAGTATATATACATATGTCTCTTCTCATCTTTGTTTTTTTCATGAAATCCAGCCATCTCGGCGACATTTTTCACCACCAAGGAGAATGAAGACCTCAAAGTCCAATTGGATGCCTTGAAAACCAGAGATCCACGAGTCGCTTGGAGACTGTTGGACCCAGCATGACCCAGCCATTCCCCAAGGATATACCGATCCCATGGATCCTATGGGGATGTACTTAAAAACACCGCATGTTTGGGTGTTTTGCGCTTGTTGAGGCAAACAAATGTTGATCATAATTCATAATTCACGGATTTAATTTGATTGTATGTTACTTAGAAGGCGTGTCCCAAGTATTAGCCCTTCGATGTTTATTTACGATAGTATGTTCTATATTTGATGAGATGTAAATGGATTGTTGGGAAGTGAACGATTGAACGGTGCTTTGGACCAAAAAACCGTTGCAATGGCCACGGGAATTGCGACCACCTCCGGAGGGATAATGCTATCACTGCTAATCGTTACATATCATATCATCATCAAAACAGTCCGCCATTTACAGTACCAGCTACCCATCACAAGCAGAAACACAAACAAGTATCAGCAGCACTCACCACATCGTTTCTCACCAAATTCCGAGGAAAAGGAGCATAAAACCATGAAAATTATCAACATGCAACTCAAGCTCTATAAGGACTGTTGTGGGAGAATCTTGCAGCCTTTGTTAGTTGAATTAGCGTGTTGTTAGGTGACATGTTTTCCTCAAACGTGTGTTGTGGATAGGGGTTCCTCCATTAGTTCATAGTGCAACATCAACTTTGCATCCTGTTTCTGGCTTAATCAATCCTTGCTCATAAGGAATTTGTTTGGATTCCAAAGCACGTGGCACCAGACCGTTTGAAATTGACTGGAAAAAGGCACCCAAACACACAACAGGGCCAACCGGGCCCAAAGAGAAGCTCTCAGCAAGCCTTGGTAGTTGGTGACACCAGGTGGACGTTGCCCAAAAATGTTGTCCGGAAATCAGGAGTTTCACAAACATTCAGCAATGGGAGGTTGGCGCCTTTGATTGGCGTTTTTCATTTCAGAGCCTGGTGTTTTTTTGGGCACCTTCATGAGTAGGGTTTGGATAGGATGACCACTTCTCATGGTAATCTAAAGGTGCCCCTCCCCCCTCAATGCCACCCTCTGAGGAGGGCCGCCCAGCTGTTTGGATCTTGGCCTCAATCCCTCACCCCAAACGATTTCCTGATTTCGTCCATGGTTTAGCCAGGACAAATATTTGGACCGTGGGGACCTCAAAACCGAAGCCTTGGTGTATGGACGTTTCCAAAAAATGGTGGTACCCCTAAATCATCCATTTTAATAGGGTTTTCCATTATAAACCATCCATTTTAGGTACCCCTATTTTTGGAAACGCCTGTATAGACATCCCTATTTGAACAGATGCTTTTGCTAAATATATTTGACATGTTTCCTGGCAAGTTTGAGGAGTCAAAGTTGTGGCATCAGAAACGACAATTTTCAGAAACCAGACTTGCCGGGTTGATGGCTACCCTCTGACATTAGGGGAGCTAACCAGGGATGATGTATTTTCCTATTGAATGAGGAGTTAAAGAACGCCAGAATTCTCAAAATCACAGGGTAGCTGTTAACCATTGGTTTCCCTTAAGGCTGGCTATTCAATCCTTGTTTCATTGCCTCCAAAACCCATGGCGCCGCAGGGGACCGTCACGCAAGGGCAATCGAGTTGGAAAACTTTGAGCTTCGAGAACAGTTGAGTGCCATGCAGCAGGTGGGGAAATGGGATCGAAACCGGTTGGAAACCTGCCTTTTTCAATCCCTTTTCTATTCATGTTTTTTCATGTGGGGAATATGGCAAAATTTTCGCCCTTACACATGACATATAGACAAAGAAACCATGCGCAGAGTAAATATGAGTAGCATGTAGTGTTTGAGAAGACTGGGTCAGTCAGACTAGGTTTCGTTTTTTCCTTGTTCTGGATTAATTCGGTACAATGTCCCAGTTGACCAACATTAGTTGGCGAGATAGCCCCAAAAAGAGTTGGACCACTTCATGAACTGTCCTTTGTTCATTTGCTCTTTCTGGATCAATAATTGCATAGGTGAAAAAACAAGGTACTAATTAGTGAAGATACCAAGTGCCATATGTATGCTGGAAGGCTAAATGATGCCGCATGTGCATATTACCAACGTTTCAACATGTGAGACATCCATATAATATTTAGACCGTCACCTACCATGACTTTCGACGTGTAGCTGCCACAAACACAGATGCTATGGTTGAATGGAAGTTTTGCTTAGACCAGGATTTCCATGTTGCTCCGATAAGTACTCCTAGGGGTTCGAAGGGTGAGTGCACTGTTTTTAGCATCGGCTGGATACACTATGCAAGTTTGTTTTGGGTTGAAAGTGACTTTCACATACTTTTACATTATTTAGGTCACTTTTGCTCTATCAGCTTTGGGGAGTAGCTATCTATCTATACTCTCAATCTACTTCAGTTGGCGTAGTTTTGGCCTGGACCTGCTCCCTTTCATGCTTGTAAAGGACGGACATCTCGATACGTAGAAGTTTGGCAATTGCTTTGAGGCAATGTATTAATATACAAAATTTGGGGTTGTTACCCTCCAAAAGGAAGTTTGCCCCACTATGTTCTTTTTGGTCTAACTGCCAAGCTGCCAAACGCATGTATGTGCATTGTTTTCTGCAGATGTATCAGAGATGTATGCAGAGCATTTTATCTTCAGAGCTCCAAAGAAACGTCCCTTTGTTGCCAGGTAGGCAACGTTTATGCCTTTACAGGGCAGGCAAGGAAGGGCCCAGTTGCTGACAGTTATAGAGTAGTTGACCGCTGGGCAAAGCTAGCTATAGCCAAATTATGAGGTGACAGAACCAGTGAGGGATTTCCACCAAAAAGGGAATTGCATGGGGAATTTCCTGGCGACTTCTGTTGTGAATCAAAATTACACCAGGTGTGGGTTTGGCTCATAAGAGAGCAGGCAGGGATAAGATGTGAAGCGACTAAAAGTCCAGAATCGTGGCAACTGCAGGAACCCAAGATATGACCTGGCAGTGAACAGATGTATAGATGTTTTTTTTAACGTTTCATTACATGTCATGATATGTCATTACTGGAAGTTTTCTGAATATCAAACATACAAAATCGATCAATTTCTACACGTGCACCACTTGGAAGCATAATTCAACTGGAGCTCCATCGCTGGACACAAGCAAATTGTAAGCATGGTTGAGATGTCCACTGTGACTAGCTAAAAACTGCCAAAACCAAGATTTGTTATATGTCATTATCATTTCAACAGTTGAAGAAAATCATGATTTTTTAATGTATTGAATGTTTCCTAATGTCATGTTTTTAGGTAAAGCTGTGCCTTTTTCCTTCATGCGTCACCCTTCATGATTGTAATTGACTTGTAGCTTCGGACTCTAGGACCCAACAGAACTGCTGCAAGACGTTTGTGGAGATTTTTAAGAACCATATTTACCAAACATGTCACCAAACATGGGGTGGATTGAAGTAAAAGATCACCCTTAAACGTTTAAAATGTGTGTGTGGTGTGTATTAAAACATGTTGTTTGTATGTTACTAGTTACGCAAAGGTTTCAGCGATGTTGAACCAAGAGGACATGTTCAAAGCCTGTCTCGCCATCGGAGGCTGCCTCGCCAACCAGTGGCATGTTTCCACCGGAGAGTGTGGGAAATCCTATCAGCCCCAGTGGCAAACCAGAAATGCTGTATGGAGGGAGTCCAAACCATGCATTTTGGCGGCAAAAAGGTAAATGAGAGAATGAGTGGATGAAAGCATTTCAATATTGCCTGTTCTTTGCAGGTTGGAATTTTATGATGTTTATTTTTGGGGTCGCTGTCCCTGATAAATTGCTGAGTGCTGGTGGGTGGGGAAAGGACCCAATCCATAGTTCTTCAGTTCAACATACTGTGATGCACCTTTTGCCATGTCTATGCTTGACTCTAGCTTTTCTTCGCATGATGCTCGAAGTCACAGCTTGCACGGGCCCTTGCTGGCGATGATTTGGTCTTGCCAAATATCCAGGCCCACCTTGTCCCTGCCACACTGAGGGGCCACCGACAACTCCATTGGATAGGTGGGGTTGTTGATGGGAATCGGTGGCTTCCATCGGCAGGAAGGAAGTATTAAAACTGCGCTCTGGTGAAAGTAGATGGCTAGCCACTCCCAAAAGGGGACTTAGTAAGGGGGCCATGATAAACCAAGACTTATTGGAAGTTGCGCCATCGATCCTTTCCAGGTGGTATATCTAGGAGAGTCTTGAAGTTTCCATTTGGTGTTCCTGACGTCGTATCTCTTGATTTATGATTCTATATTTCAAATGTTTCATCCCGTTTGAATTTTGAAAGTATCCAAGAACCAAGTAAATATACTCAATACTAGTGATGGTTCAGAAATCCCCCAAACAACCCAACCACCCGTTTGGATGTATCCCAAAAAGCCTGTAAAATAACCGGTAGATTTCAACCTACCAACCCTCAACTGGTGGCTCCTCGACGTTACCAGGTTGGAGCGAGCACAGCTGAAACTGGACTCCTGGGCATCGCAACAACGGAATCATATGAAGCGCGATCTCTCAGGTGGGTGGTTTTTCGCGACGGTTTGTTCAGGGAGGTTTGGTAGAATATGGATGAATATGGTAGAATATGTATTTACAGATTTAATTTATGTATGCAAAATATATGGATGTCTCAACTCTTTAGCTACACTAGGAGGTCTCTTCTTCCATGTCATGTTCAGCTTGCTTGGAGGGGAGCTACAAGAAGTGTCCAAGGTATCCAAAAAGATATAAAAAGATCACCTTCCAAAAAGCGCTTTGGAGCTAAAATTGTGCAAGGTTTAAATCTTCAAATTCATGGACTTATTCTCTCCATGTCCCAGTATAAAAGTGAACCTATGGGTGGCTTGGCGATCTTTTTGTTCTCCGTCACTTTTCGCCAAGCCACCTCTGCGATTTCTGCGTGCAGATGTGTGGCACCAGAATCATAGACCAGTTCCTAAAAAAGAATATCAGTGCCCATCCGAAAATAGAGAGTATCTATAGGAGTTATTTCATACAACAATTTTCTTGTGTGTACTTTACACAGATATTGACATATTGATGCTTGTTGGAATTGCACCACATTCTTGAAAGTCAAAGGATCACTTCTGTACGGGAACATATTGTGGTAGCTACACGCTACTCCAGTTGTGTTTGTTGTCCTTGTATTGTTGTTGATCGTGTTAGGCTCACCTTATTGACATCACTTCATGCTTAAGGCAGTATATCCAGATTCTATGAACTCCAGAAAGTTCTGAGAACAACAGGGAGCAAGAGACACATCTCACATCTTAATTTTTCATTTTACCCTAAACAAATACCATTCAATCAAAATCAGCGCTTTCCGTAAGACTTTCCCCAATATTTCTTCATTTCTCCCCATTATTTCCATATTTTTCCCATCATTTCCCACCCGCATACTTTTCCGAAAATCTGCAGGTTTAGTGGACATCACCGAGTTGCCCAACATGGAATTACCAGGCGAAATTGCTACCAGAGGTTGGGTGCTCTGGGGAGGGCAAGCAATGCTTCAATGATGTGAGCAAGATAGGTAGCTATGAAAAAACGGCGATTTGGGACCTAAACCCACATGCGTTTTTTCGTTTGTGAAAAAGGATGTGTTTTTTTGGTTCAAGGGGTGGTGAATCATATATATTCTCAACTTGAAAAAACCCCAGGAAACACGATACGTAAGTGATCTCACGTGGCTTTGATCAGGAAGTTTTGGTCCACAACCGAAAGATAGAGACGAAGAGGTGCCAGAGGAGGAGAAGTTCCTTGCTTTCAAAGAATACATTTGAACAAACATCAAATGCAGTGAGTCTCTGGAAACTGTTTACTGGGGATGGTTGACCAGGTGAGAGTGGTAGATACAACTAGTACTAATAGGTATTTTGGTCTGAAACAGGTTCAGCCATGGAATATGGGGAAGATTTTGCTAGCACTATATGTACTTTCAGCATCCATCACCTTCCAATGTTCACTCTTTGGGGAACATTCTAGTGACCTCACCTCGCGATAGTCATTCAGGAAGTGAGTGGTTTCTTTTCAAAATTAATAGTTTTTTTTTTAATTCACCTATTGAGCTCTTTATTACATACCAAGTACTCTTCGATGAATTTGCCCAGAAAAGCTCATGTGGTAGAAAGGCAGGACCTGTGCTTTGCAGTGTTTGCGTGGTGAAGCTCCACAGCAGTGAATATTTTATTTTTGACCAATCAAAAGGCTATGTCTAAGCCCCCCGACATTTCTGAGGTGTTTCAATATTGCAGAATTCAGTGAAACGTTCATCACCATTTTTTCATGATTGATCAACAGGACACAGTGTTTTTATGAGATTAATTTTAATGTTGTCAACAAGGTACAGTACATATGATTGTTGAAAGATAAATGCATCGATGTATTAGATACATATCTGTATTTGGGTAGAGTAGGTAGATAGACACATAGATAGACACATAAACGGGTAGACTGATAGATAGGTATACAGATAGATAGAAAGGCACTCAAACATCTCATATTCGCTGGTATAGATAGAGATGCCAATAGATCATAGCTGCTGCAAAAGATCACTTAAATCTACATAGATATCACAACCATGTTTCAAAAATAAGGTCATAAGGTGTTCTTTTGTTAAGTCTGGCCAAGGCCGGAAGAAGATGAAGAGGATAAGGAAGAAGTCTTTTACATCAGGAATGCCATGGGACGTCCCTCGGCTCTGGAGCTTTGGTACACGTTGTTGAAGGTGGGTTCTTACATGGCCTGCTTTACAGGCCAATACATTGGAGCTGTGTATATCAATCTACGGTTATTTAGGAAGATGAACAAGTAGAAGATAGTAGAAGAAGTAGTAGTAACAGTAGTAGCAGCACTAAATAGTAGAAGTAGAAATAGTAGTCCTTGGCCGGTCAGGTTTGCGTGATTTTGTTTGAATATGTAATTTTGCCAGGCGTGGAGGATGAAGATACCACTGGTCCAGTCTACTACATCAAGCGGATTCGAGACAAAATGAAAGCTTGGTTCTTCCAAGGGAAACCTGGCGGAAGTTGGGTTATACATGGTTATACATGATCAAATCAAAATGAAACCTACATGGGAGGGAGTTTGACACTCCTGGGGAACAGAACTAGTATTGTAAGTCTTGAATTGCACAATCAGAATACTACAATGAATATGAATGACATGTGTATGATAATATTCATTGATGCTGTGCTTCATTGTGGTAAGTTGCATGTGACTACCCCATTACAACATCACAACAATTATCCAACTGAAGCATCATTTTGGTGAGCACTCTCAGAAGTCAGAGGGACAAGTTGTTTGTGCGTTGCACCTCGCAACGAGTGTCCGGTGGGTCCCTCATTTGCTTTGACATGAGGGAGAAACTAAAAGGATAAGGCAACAAATGCATGCATAATGTTGAGAATGAGTTTGATGAAGAGAAAGACAAATATGATGATGATGATGATGATGATGATGATGATGATGATGATGATGACCTGAAGGCACAGTACAAATTCCACCATGAAAGCCCTGCATGATTTGTTGATGTGCTGAGGGTACGAAAAGATGTGCTTGGCAAAGTGGCTGTCAGTCTTCGTTTTTTGTTCGGTCAATGCTAGTGATAGTGACTTTCCACGGACCCCAAGGGGTTCAGGTCCCAGACATTATTGCCGATGCCACCGCACAATCTTGGACACTCAGGGATCAAGCAATGCAAGATACCTACTGGAACTCTGGTATTTGCCTCTTGCCCGGCTATAAGCCCCATGTCAACTTTTTTTTTAATTGTTACGGTGGAAATGCTCCGATGGAGTGTTCCAAACTTGAGTTCCTTCAAACAGACACATCAACTTTAAATTTACATGTATTGTTTCAAATTTCATTAGTTGTGGATATGGTGGGTGACATGAACTTAAAATTTCCGCTGAGGTATGGCAGATTATGGCAGCACTTATATTTTCATCAAATGTTCGTCAATGAAAGCTACTCCAGACTTTAGTCGCTTTCCTTCCAGGCCATTCATCAGCCACTAGATTCACTAGATGACTTGTTCGGGGGAGCTCCCTGATTTCAATATCCATCTACTACAACATGGCCAGGGACCCATGGAGGCCAAGCCTCTTCAAATCAGCAAAAAAAACTGCAAGAACTTTACCCATGAGAATTGTGATCTTCCAAAAACTCAAGTTTTTCCATTCTAAAAAGGTTCGAACAGAGCAAAACATATTTTCTTTGTTGATTTCCGCGAGTACAGTAGATTTTATCTAGTTTGAGATGATTACTACCCCCAGTTCCTAAACCATGAACCAGCCAACTATAACCAGCAAATAGCCTTGGCTGAAATTTCCCAGTTCTAGGTATGGGAAGATGGGGTTTTAAACCGAACATATGGCGTGGTATACAGCCGTATGCAAAGAACAAAGTGGCACAGTTGTTTTGAAGGCTGCTGCGTATACCAATTTGCTAGAGTATATTGATGGTTGGTTGTATATAAGTTTTTTTGGGTGCAGCCATTCGTGCAGAGTAACCTACATGGATCTAAGAAAGGATACAGCTACAACTATATACATCCGTTTCCTTCCAGCAGCCTGAGAATTTATGGTTGGAAGACTTGAAGACGATACTTTATTTTCAGGACTGTGACATTTCTTCAGGTGTAAGCTCAGTGGTAGTTTCAGGGAAAACAACTATTGTTGATGGAATAAATCTTCAGAACTATGAAACCCTAAGGGACGATTTTCCGTTCAAAACTGCCGGAATTCTTTCATCAACAGGCACTTTGGCACACCTAGGTCAATATATTGCTCGAAGTGCTACCTTTGAACACACCACCATGGCGATGATTGCTGTTTCTTGGAAGCTACAATCCCATAGTCGGACAAAACCTTTCGGTAGCAGTCTCGGTTGTGTAGCACTTTTTCGTTGTTCTGGTAGTGTTTGGAGTGTATTTTTGTTTCCAAATATGAGTGCCAAACCTGCATTGACACCAAAGCTCAGCAGTTTTACTACTCGTGCAGGTGCTTCCTGAGAAATACAAGCTGTCCATGGGTTGACTACAGAATGCATACGTTTGTTTGACAAACATTTGCAAGTTCTCCCAGAAAAATTAGAAACTGGGGTTTGAAGTAGTTACGGTTACGTTGCCCGTTTTTTGTTTGTGTTTGCCTGCTAAACAACAATTCCCCTAAACCAAAGAAAGTTGACATTTCCATCCATGTTCATTATTCCGCTGTCAAAGCAGATGGGAAGAACTCCCCAAATGGCACAAAGGCGAAAGGTACATGGCCCTTGTTTTGGGTGCTCGACTGCTCCCAAGGCCAATGCAGTCTGGCTCGGAATCGACGTGACCTACAATACCGAGATTTTGCTGATCAATTCGGTGCCTTTTTTGCAAAGCTTCGGTGGATTTTATGGGTGACCCTGTCGTAATATAACTACTGTATAGCAGAAGTAATATGTTGAAAGATGTTTTCACATTGGGTATTGGAAGATGAATGTACTTCCTGGAAGGTGCACAAGAAGAGCAGTCAGAGATACTCCTGAGAGTGGGGGGCTCCATGGACTTTGATATTTAGATAAATGCAAATAAAACAAAATTAAACATGATTTCCAGATATGTCCATTATACTTCCTTGAATACAGTACTGGGGCAATAAGTAACTCAACTTTTTGGTTCTTGGGAGGCCCTCTACAAAAGTTTATATATATATATATATTTATAATTATATTTATATACGTACATACACATGATTTGTTTTATATACATATTTAAGATAATTCAGTGTATGATGCTATGCTGTGTTCCCATTGATGCCATGAAATTATCAGGCTCCGGTGTTCATTATCATGGAGAACATCTTTTGCACCTACTTCTTTTGGGAGGCTGGATCGGTTTGGATCGGATCTCATGATCCGAATCTCAGTGCAAACCACCATTCAATCATTTCATCGGTTTAGAAGAAGGCCGGATCTTAAAAGGAATGATTAAGGGACAATGGTCCCATGTTTTCCAGATGTTTCAAGACGTTTTCCGGTCTTCCTGGTTCTTCTTTCAGCTAGTGATTGATGAATCAAGCTGAAATTCTGACACTTTGCCATTGAATCATGTGAGACTACCATGAACTACCAGCTACCATCAGTTCAAAAAGTAAAGGGTCGGTGATGCTTGCAGAACACGTGAAACGCTTTGACTTTTTTCAGGCGGGTGAAACTTTATTTTCCAGTTCGTTGAAACAATATCCTTTGACCGCAACCATTCCGTTGTTTCTTCAGAAATCTTTAGGCAGTCTCTGCAGTGGGTTGTGATATGTTGTGATTATTTGGTCTGACCAGTGATGCGAGTGTGAACGATGCGGTGAAGCACCAGCAAAACCTTCCCCCAGCCACCACGGCAGCCAAAAAATTGCCTGGCAGATTGTTATACGCTTTGGGGCCTTTCGCAAAAAGTGCAATGTCTTCCGGGACTTCTGGTTTCTGGGACGCAGGTTTTGGCCGAGATCCTGCCAGTTAAAAGCCTCTACAAGGCATAGATGGACAGGAGTAATCAGGAGGCCAATATCATCTTCTTTCCAGGTCATAAGTTTACAAGTATAGATAGTATAGATACATGTATAGCATACCCATGCATGTATATTTACATGTGATGTACATGTTGTATATAGATTTGTATTTATAATGAAGGATATATCTCTGAGAGAGAGAGAGAGATTTAGATATGGGCAAATATACATGTTTGCATCATTTATGCTGTTATTCCGCTATCCTGGTGGTTTTAGTG
>DF243109.1:30979-44489 GCA_000507305.1 Breviolum minutum Mf 1.05b.01 | reverse complement strand
AGATGTAGAACACTCCATTTGGCGAACCATCAAACAACAAATGTGCGATAGGCCTAAGAACAGTGTCAACATCATAAAAGTTAAAGCCCACCAAGATTGGAAAAAGCTGCCGGAGGGCGTGGAAAAATGGAAAGCATATGCAAATGACTATGCTGATAGGAGTGCTAAACAAGTTGTCACCAAAGACAATAAACAGTACTATAAATGGTTGACGCAAAAGGTTACAGAGCATAACCACAATGTCGAAATCCATAGAGAATTTTTGACCTATGTGTGTGAGGTAGGGCAAGTTTTTGCAAAGCTACAAGCGAGTAAAAACAAGACCAAATGCCAAAATGACTCCAATTTTGACCTTCACCATGCTTGTTTATGCAGGAATACGATTGGGGTACAAAGGAATATCCAAATCCCAAGAAACCTATACCTTGCATTCCCATGGGGCCCGGCATTTCTTTACCGTGTGGTGAGGTGGGCTATGGGACTAAGATGGTGTAAGGGACGGTGTAGTTGCGTTAAAGACATTAGTATGTTGGAGCTATTTTTCGATTTTGCCACTACAACGGGTTCGTTAAGCCCAGTTTGTCTGACTCCCAAAAACAAAAGAAAGGATACCAAAGATGGCAAAAGACATTCATGCTGGGAATTGGCTGACTTGTCAATTGAAGCGGATATGAAAGGTCAATTACCACTTGCGGAACATACCAAGGTTTTTGGTAGAGCAATGGAATTCCTAATCCATAATGGTAATCCCTTACAATGGCCAGTTACTAAGGTCCCTAAGACGAAATCCTTGTGTTTCATTGGGCTGTCAACTGCCAGCAGGGGGTTTGCATGTAGACCTACTCTGGTAAATCATGATGAATGTTTGGGTTTGCTCAGAAACTACCTGTGTACGCCCACTGGTATGAGAAGAGACCTTAAAGCACCATTGAAACTGGACAAGGCCCCTATGGAAGTGCCTGATGAATATGTTGTTCCATACCGGGACCGTATCCCCTATCTATATCGTACATATCAACATTATCTTGAATAAGGATCCACCCTTAAACTAGGTTNGGTGACTGGAATCCGGGGGGGGGGGGGTAGATCCAATATTTTTGAGGTGTTTTTTGTTCGTCAAGAGCAGAAAAAGATAGTAGCAGTAACAGGGACAGCAACAGCAACAGCAGTAGCAGCCTTAGCTACAAACATCACCACGACCATTGCGGCAACCTCAGCTACAGCTACAACAAACAGCAGCAGCAACGATGGTGACTGTCATGATCACAATCAACGACCATTCTTTCAAGATTCCAAGTGGCAGGTGGACTTGACTTTCATGGACAAACCGATGCTGGAAATGAATGACTTGGAGTTGCTCGGTGACAGACATTGCTGATATTGGTACAACTTGCAACGTAATTCTGCGAAGCTTGTGAAGCTATGACATCTAGACTGGGCATGATTGGCTCGCAAAAGCACCAGTATAGAGCAAAATGATTCTAAAATGCATTGCCAATCGTTGGCAGAAAGGTTGCAAGTGACCTTCTTCTTTGCCACATTGGAACAATGGTGCAATCCCCAGCGATATCTTGGACGGTGGAAAAACATTTTTTTCCTTTTACTGTCTTGTTAAATCCAAAACCGGTAAGAATGATCTCAGAATGCAGTCCTGACAGCATCTTGTTGCACTTTAGGATGGAAAGCCGCTTCCTTCGACTGGCAGATTTGGTGGTGCAACGAATGCCTTGGGGACTGGAAGAGCTGGAGGAGAGTTCTGACTACAACCAATTTGGACTTCGTTGTTGCAGCCATGCATTACTTGTAGTTCAAGCATAGCTAAAATGGTTTTTGTACTTCAACACAAACCCAGTGTTCCTAATAGCTGACCAAAGACAGGCGGAGCTAACAGAAGAAAAGACTCCAGCACCCACAGATTCTGAAGCTGCTTTGAAGGAATCCGGCAGCATGGCAGCGGTACGCTTTCCAGACAAGCACAAGCGGCGATCTGCGATCGCAGCTCCAAAGGACGGGACATGGCCTGGAATGCAGATGGGATATATGAAAACAAGCAAAAGCATACACAACTCTTAAGGTAAATATGCAAACGATATCAAAGAACACATCAACATTTGAGGTGATGTGTGATGAGTTCAGTAAAACCCAGTACCGCATAGACACGCATAGATCATCTTTTAAGCGTTGCTAAAGTCTTTCGTTTCCTTTTGACGGCTGTGGCTTAGATTTTGTGATTCTCTGGCTCCTGGACATCTGCTTTCATCACCAGACAAGTGTGAAGTTTGCAACTGGTAACTGCTGTGGAGTTTTTGGTGCCTCAAGGAAGATGTAAAATGCATCAAAGTGCCATTTCAGTTTGTCAGACCTTTTGGAAGCCGATGTTCTTTTGAAAGGAAGAGCTTTCACAACCTGCATCACCATCTGTCGGGGCTCCTGTGAGAGGGCAATGAGGTTCATTTGACTTCATTTTCACATTTTGCATCTCTCCGACTCTCCGACAACGTCTTTGGTCAATTTCGGTGTTTACATTAATTTATCAATTTATCTGAACGTTTGCAAGATCGAAAAAACAGAACTTGACGCGCATGGATGGATTTTCCTTAGGGAAATTCTTCAGACAAGCGAGTGGTGCTGCGGCAAGACACCCGCAAGGTGCCTGACTTGAAAATGACTGGAAACATCTCGTGCAGAAAAAACAGCAAGCGACCGCAGGAAGTCAGAAGCACAGAGGAGGAGAAAAAGGTGGTGAAGACTGTCACGAACAATGAGAAGAAGGATGCAAAGAAAGAGGATGAGAAGAAGGAGAAGAAGGAGAAGGCAAGATGAAGGAAAATCAGGAAAATCCAATTATAAACACTGAAATGTACTGGAAGTCTAACTGCAAACACTGAAGTTTCCTTCTTCATGTTCATTTCAACCAGAACTTCTTTGCCTTTCACTCGACCCGACAGGGCGGTACTGTCCAGTTGGCGCCCTGGCTTACTCTCAGCCACTCGGTGGAAACGCTGGGATTCTTGCATCACCCAAGGGGTCACCCAAACGGGACATCCACTGGCACACCCAATAGGATGACTCGCCCAACCATATGTCTGATCTTAAGGTGCAAGTGATCTTCTTGAGAAACTTGGCAGCAAATGCTTGGGCCCATGTTTTGTATGGTGAAATATGTTTTGGATGGGAGGTCCAGTCCAAAAGCACGAGAAAGAGATGCTTTCGCTGCAACTTTGGTTATAGATTCGAACATCTTCAAATTGTTTTCTTGCAACTCTTTGGGAAACCTAGATGATCCATGAAGATCCAAGATGTGGGCTCTGTTGCAGATCAAAGTCATCACATGGTTTTGCGAGTTATATCTTCTTGATGGAAGAAGTCCTGGACCGGTTGGCATGAAGGATATCCCCCAGTTGCCAGACTAGTGCAACTCAGGATAGCTTCTCCACCAGGACAAGGGTACTTGATGAAAGTCGAGGACTGGGAAGACAAGGGCGGTCGAGAAAGATCCTGTGAACAAGAACACCAGACCATACAGAAGACATAAGTGAAATTAGGTATATATATGTATATAGACATACATACATATTCATGTCATGTACTATTTGTACATACAAAAAAATACCTACCAACACAAATGCCCTTTAGATGCATCTGTGTTGTTTTTCTTTGTGTGTTCTCCTTTTGAATTTGGTACTCTTGAGCTCCTCAAGGCTGTTGCATCCTGTGAGGAGTTGCAGCAATGCTTTCGCATGTTGCTGAAGTCTTCCTCTCCATCACCTGAGATCACTGTGCCATGGGAGTGAATGGAAGGGTGAATGGTTGAGGGTTGGAGAAACCACCCCTTGACATTTAGAAAAAGCACACAGCAAACATCATCACATCATCAAAAAAAATATCAAAGTCATGAATTCCTTTTTTGGTTGTGGGTGAAATGAAGTGGTGAACTGTTCTCTCCATTGAAATGATGTTGCTTGGGCTATTCCTTTTTCTTAATGTTGATAAACAACATGAGGCTTTGTCCAATCAGCCAGGTATATCAGCTCGACAAAGTTCTCTCAAAGGCCCGCTGTAAGCAGCTGCCAAGTGTGATGTTCCTGTAGAGTTTGATGCCAACAGTATTGCGTTTCAGATGCTTTTTGCAGATCTTTGCAGACTTTGAGCAGGCTTCAGGTTCTTTTGTGTTATGTTGCCAGACTGAATATGCTTTGGATGAGCTTTGGATGATGATTGGATGTCCTTTTACATACCATCTTTGTTGAAGCTTTAGAAGAGCTGTCTCGACATCTGACCAGGCGAAGTCGCTTTTTGACAAGACTTCAATGGCTGGATGTTTTATGTTGAAGCCAGATTCGGTACCTTGGCATTGGAGATGCTGACTTCCCAAAAAAAGGGTTGGTGGGATATATGGGTGTGTTTCCTAAAATGGTGGTACCCCCAAATCATCCATTTTAATAGGGGTTTCCATTATATTACCATCCATTTTGGGATACCCCCATTTTTGGAAACATCCATATATGTGGATATACCTTTTTTTTTGAGATGGATGCATTTGCATGATGATTTACAGCTGGTTCTTCTGAATTTGGTTGAACTTGGAGCTGGAACATGCAAGCTTGGACAAAGTAATATCAATTCAAACAGTCATGCATTATTGCATAAGATGTCATTTGAATTCCATTCATTATAGCCCAGAAGTCTACAATTATCCGATCTTGGGTGGTTTGGGGAGTTTGGGAAGTGAAGAAATCGCAGGAATTGTCCTACAGTGAACGAGCCACTCGGCAGTTCTTCGACGCTTTGGATCTGAAGTTGATGGAAAAATTGACGAGGTGCAGCGGTGATACTACAGCCTGAGTGCTTACCTTGTGTTTTGATGTCTTTTGCATGTTCAAGTCATCATTTATACTGATGTCTATAATTTATAAGCATGTGTTTGCTGATTTTACAGATTTGTGCTTCATTTTTTTCTTATTTTTGGTTCAATTTTTGTGACCTTTTACCCTGACTCCAGGGTTGGTGGACACAGCAAGCTTGACACTTGCTTCGAGGGAGAGGATACTATCACTCCAGCGATGCTGATTAAGAGTCTTGGTGAAGATTTTTCGGCTGGGTGGAAACATGGTGGGATTGGTACTTTTTCCCCGCCCCAAAGACAACATAACCCCCCCTCAAAAATGCTGATTGGAGTCCACCATTTTCTTTTGGTGAACCATGGGACCGTTTGGAGGAGAGGCGCTTGAGCAAAGGTCGACACCTTCACAGAGTCCGTGAAGGGATTTTTTGAGATTTTCTTTTCTTCGTTTTAAAGTCAGGAGTTCCAATGGGATTTCAATTTTCCTTGTAGGACTTCACTTCTCATGTTGTCAACGTCTGAGCATTTTTTCTCCCGCGCGAGCATCTCTATTTTTGTCTATCGGGTGTCCAAAATCCATCATTTCAGCACATGAGGCCTGCCTTACTGGGTCCCTCTTTCGATGGGAAGATAGTGATACTGACACAACATGAGAATTTGTGGGCTGAACATCAAAGGATATCGGAGATATCGGATATCAAAGGCGCCCTTTAAGGTCACAAATTGTGGGAAGCATTGGATGGAAGCTGCATGATACCATCCATCTTGAGCCCAGGAAGGCAATCACTTTTGCTCTCAGTCCGGACACCATCCCTACAGAGAAGGCAGCCAAGCTTCTGGGGTTCTGTTGATCAAAGGGAGTTTACTCATACAGTGCATTAGAAGCCAACTTTGCTGGACCACTTTGGTAATGGTTCCAAGTGTTCTTAGAAGCAGAGAGTACAGCTTGAGATATGTAAGTGACAATCAACTGATGTATGTGGACAAGTGTACTACAAAAGTACATATAAAGATACTATATATTTGTATTGTATTGGATTGTATTGTATATTATGTATTGTACTGTGATGGTATGTAAATGTTATGTAACGGTATGTAACAGTACGCAACGGTATGTAAGTAAGGGTACGTAAGGGTATGTAAGGGTACGTAACGGTATGTAGTGGTAGGGAATGGTAAATGATGGTAGGTAATGGTAGGTAACTCGCATTGGTAGGTAAAGGTAAAAGTATGGCAGGGCATGGCATTGTATGGCATGGTATGGTATGCATGTACGTGTGTATCCCCAATTTTCTGGAATGACGTCATAGTCATTGCCCTTGCGAACTGGCAGTCTGATGCGGCAGGATCTTGCCACAAGTCTTCCGCAGATTGGTGGACAACGAGACACGGGCAACATGACAAGGCTGACCTGTTGGCTTCACACTGGACGCTTTTTTTTTTGTGTTGGCGTCAGCCAGAAATCCAATTGAGCACTGAAAAAAAAACTGACCGTGGGGATGATGCTAAGCCATTATAAGGATCCCTATTAAACAACCATTTTTATGGAAAGTAAAGGGTTTTTTTCAATCGCTCAATTGTGATTCGCATCTCCGCCTTTGTTTCATCATGCAGACTCTAAACGATTCTAAACGTCTATCCAAACCCTCTAGTTTTCATGAACTTTCAAATACCTCCTGTGCTTCAAGGTTTTCTCAATGAAAAAAAACCCTTGGTTGTTTAGAGGTTGTATGGGGGTTGTACTACCCTACCCTTTGTTTTTGGGGTCTATTCTATCCCGCTATAGGAATCCCTATCAAACCACCAGTATAACGGAACCGCCTTGTGTCGCAGATCCGTTTTCTTCCGGGCCTTGGCATTAGCACGGCACCACCGACGCATGCAACGGGCCAAGACCATCAAGGCGTCGAAAAAAAAAACGCGGAAGGTTTTTTTTTTGGGGTGTTGACAATGTGTTTTTCTGATAGTTGGATAAATTGGATGGATGCATCTTCTTTCCGGATTGTTGCAGGTTTAGGATGTGAGTGGAAGTCATAGAGTGATGTTTTTTTTTTTTCAAGATGTTGTTCATGACAACTTTTGCGTTGCAAATTGACCAGGCACGCTCGGCGCTGCTTGCTCAACAGACTCGCAGGTTTGGAGCGGATTGGTTGGAGAGTGTCGCTGGGAGCAACTGGTTCTCCCAGATTTTATGCTTGTCTTGGCTTGTCTTGCAGATGTCTATGCTTGCTCAACTTGTATCTTCCTGCTTTCTTGCTTAGTTATCCCGAAGCTTCTGAGTCGAAGAGAAAATTTGGATGTCTCCAGTTGTAGCAGGAGCACATGGTGGCCGGAAGGTAGCCATCCTGCACAAACTTCCAAACGAGCCAAAGGTGTGGGATGGCATAGCCACTACCGTGGGGCACAACTTTTGTGTCAAGTTGTAAACTTATTGCCTAAACATGTGTCACCAAACCTATTGGTTTCCCACTCAAACTCAACTATTCCAGGTGTGAATTTAGTGTTTTTTTGGGGGGTCCATAATGTTGAGAATTTGGTGGCATCCGAGTCATCCAAGAAGTTACATCTGAGACCTCAAAATTCGAGATCTTCAGCCGTTCCAGGTGCTATAATAGCAAAGCCAAAGCATAAAGGCCGCGGCCTGAGTAACGGGGTGTCAAGGTTGGATTCTTTGCTCTTTTTGATGCCTTCTTATGTATATTACATTGTATTACATATTATTATTATTATTACTATTATTATTATTATCCTTATATTATCATTACTTCCATATCTGACTCTTATCACTATTCTCCTTATCTTTCTATTTTTAACAGATTCCAAAAAACATCTCAGCCTTCCCCCTCCGCGTCGCAGCCTTCCGTGTCGCCGCCTTTGTGGAGTGCCTTGTGAAGTTGGCCTTACATCGTTTAGGATCCAAAGGTCGGAGCCGGGTGGGTGGGAAAAAATCATAAGGGAAAATGTCACCAGGAAGTTGGGATCAGTTTTTGAGGATCAATGTTTTTTCCCCAACAGCAGAATGCTATGGGGTCTTTGCGCAATATAGATTTCGGTGTGTTCTGGGCGAGCTGGGGCGGTTCCGGGAAGAAACCGGGTTCCGGGAACCGGTTCCGGGAACTGGTTCCGGGAACCGTTCGATGGGGTTAGGTTCTGTTGCCGAGGTTTGGACGGAACCGGTTCTGGGAACCGGGTTCCGGGAACCAAAGGTATTAAGAAGGTTCCGGATTCCGGAGATTCGGTTCCCAAGGTTCCGAAAGTTACTTTGTACTTTGAAAGTATACTTGTGTACTTTGAAAGTATACTTATTTTGTCTTGTCCTTTGAAAGTATACTTATTTGTCCTTTGAAAGGGCACTTTTATACTTTGAAAGTATACTTTTGTCCTTTGAAAGGGCACTTGTGTACTTTGAAAGTATACTTTTGTACTCGGAAAGTATACTTGTGTACTTTGAAAGTATACTTATTTTGTCCTTTGAAAGTATACTTATTTTGTCCTTTGAAAGGGCACTTTTATACTTTGAAAGTATGCTTTTGTTCTTCGAAAAAATATTTCTTTTGTCCTTTGAAAGTTTTGAAAGGGCATTTTTGTACTTTGAAAGTATACTTTTGTACTTCGAAAGTATGCTTTTGTACTTCGAAAGTTACTTTTTACTCGGAACGTGTACTTTTGTGCTTTGAACTTTGAACGTATACTTTTGTACTTTGCCACAATGCTTGCTTCAGGTTGCATTGATAATCAATACCGCAAGGGCAAAGAAACAGTGGTAATTAATATCCACTTCAAAGATGCAAACCTCTTTGCTGTTGGGGATACCACCTACGCTTCTTTTTTTTAATCTACTTATATATGGGTTTATATTGGGATTGTAATCACTTTACTAACTTCCAACGGGACATCCAAGTAGGGAAAAATGGTGATTTTGGACCCTTGGGATGGGGGGCCTCGAAAAATAATCACAGCCCATATGCACACCTTAATGTGGTGGGTATAGCCACCATTTTCCATATGAACCAATGACATGAATGACCACGGGAAAAATGGCTTGTTGGGCGTTCTTAAACTAGGTGTTCTGGTGTGTTTTTTGTTTGTTTGTTTTGAGAAGCAAAATGCTTTCGAAATGGATTGACGCAGTTTTTGAAGAGGCCTGGGATAGTAAACCACCAACCGCAATAAATGACCAAATAATCATTGAAACACTCAGGTGATTTGATTTCACGATTCGTTGATTTTTCTTCCATTGGGCCGAGTTGCTCATAGCCGTTCGATTTGATGGTTGCACCTAGAATATTAAGGGTATGTTTTTGGATGCTTCGTACAGAGTTGAAAGGTGCAAATTTGTTGGATGAGGTGTGTGAGTCGGGGGTAGATGGTGAGCATTGGTGAACGGATGACCTTGGAGGTCAGCTAGAGCTTCAACGTGGAGCACCAACATGGTGGAAATGTACGTGGCTGTTGAATCTCCTGGGCATGCGCTTCACAGAGTCTTTGACCTTGATAGAAACACAGATGATGGTACAAGATTACGCATGAAAGGGACATGACTGACATGTTATTTTCGTTTGTTCGATGTGTTGGATTTGCTGCAACCTGAGGAAACTGTTAGAGATAAAGAGCATGAAGATGCCTTGAAGGAGTTGATCGGTAAGGCACGGACATGAAGATACCACGAAGGTCGCAGGTGTGAAAACCGAGATCCGAGTGTGCAAGTGATCTCGGATTCTGACAGGATAGGCCAGCCGTGAAAACCAAGGAGCCTGGTTGAGGGATGAAAATCGAAGGCTGTTGCACTGATGTTTTTCCCCCCTTACCTTTGCTTCAAACATCAGCTTTGAAAAATGGCTCCGAAACCAAGACACGTCGCATTTTCTTCTCCAACACAGGGGGGTGAAGTTTTGATTTCAAACAAAACTCCTTCCAAACCCATCAGAGTGTAGCCCGCAACTGACTGACCGTGAGGACTTGGATTTTTGGTGGTATCGCATGCACCAGACGGATCGTCCTCGGTATATACCGTGCTGCTGGCGAGAGATTGGGATAACCATGGCCTGGCATCACCTGGTGACTGCCACTGCCAGGCCATTGGAGAGGCTGGTCAGGCACAACCCAGATCTCTTCCAACCTTGGAAGGCGGAGGCTTCCAACCGAGCACAACAGGAATATTTGGTTGAAATTTTGTGGACAGTCTTGATGTGGGCCACCATGTCACATTATCGGATAATTTTCTCATTTCAGTGGGTCCTACTTGAGTGGCAGATGATTGGATACTCACAGAGCTTCGCGTTTTTTTTTCAACGTTTTCATTCAATTGCATGGTGCGCAGTGTGGTGAGGCACCGCTTCTGGTGCCAGAAGATCGAAAGGGAGTTTGCCCGGAATGCCAGGCCTGAAATTTGATAGACTTAGAGATAGCTGTAGAAAGAACCTGACAATTGATGGGATTACTGTGACCAATCAAACTGGAAACACTACCCAGATATCATCATCCAATGATGTTTGTGATTCAGGTATAGTCAGGTGACATTTGTCATGAAAAAACGCCAGGAGCACCGAAGTCCCAGTGGATGGGGCTCTCCGGGATGCCTTTCTTGCACCTCGGATCTTGTGTCGTCGAAAAATCTCGATCACCGCTCTTTCCGCCGTTTCAGGATACCTTTTTGGAGTAATTTGATGAAAAGTTACTGTTTATGGCAAAGACATAAAACAACAGATACCATGACAATGTACAATTTAAGGAAAACATCCATTGGTTTTTTAGATACATTTCCAAGTTGGAGTCCAAAGTTTTTGTTGACACAAAAAAAAGGTCCTTTTGGTCGCCTTTTTAGGTCCTTCCCAGTCGGGGGGCCCCGTCAGTCGGTCTGACCGCAAGTTCCTCGGAAAAGATCAATCTGAGGTTCTGAGATTGAATCCTTCTGTTTGCCGTTTGAGTCCCACATGTTCTCCAATTTGGTAAAGAACTCCTCGATGGGCGCGTTGGGATCTCAGAGATGTTGGAGATGGTCATGGAAAATTTATGAAAGGCTTTTGGGTTGGGAAACAGTGCTGCCATTTGTTAAAAATGATATTGTTGATTATGTAGTTGTAGTTGCCATATTTTTCATTCTAGTCATATATAATCATATATAGTTATATCGGCATATAATATATACAATTCATAGAAATCACATACATAGAACACTAGTATATTTCATACATTTGATATACGTATATGATTATATATGTGTACATACAAGATGACAATATATAAAATCATGCATGTACACACAAAATGATGACATGGCATTTTCAAAACCTGTCTCATGGTTTCCAGAACTTGAAGCAAAGAGACATCAGCGAGCGGAGCTCATGACGTAAGGAACTCGGAGGTCTCTGATATGTCGTACATGAGTCCGCACAGCGAGCCGGAAGCCCCAAATTTCCAATTTGACCTGGTTTTTTGGGTGCCAGGTATCTGGTGAACAAAAAATCTTCCACGACACATCACAGTTTTTGGATGTTCAAGTTTGGGTGGCATTGGAAGTTTTTTGAATAGACAAAAAACAACCAAAAAGAATCTGATGGAATTTAGGATCCGATCTGGATGACCATCAGTTTCTGTGTGACCGTGTGACCTTGGGTTTTACTGAGGTTCATTGAAGAAGGCTCGGGCCCAAACCAAAGGGTGTTCTCATCTCTCAAAAAGAAACGAACTCATGTTTGCTTGATGTTTTTATCTTGAAGATGCTTTCAAATTTTGCTTCTTTTTTGTGTCTCCTCCGAATCTTTGAGATACCGATACTGTGATGATAAAGCTCCCCCAAAAAATTCTCACATCTTTTGCTTCCCCCCCAAAAATACAGTATCCTCTCCTTCAAATTTGTGGATGATAAAATCTTTCATCTAACTCCACCCAGGTGGAGGCTTCAGACTTCCATTTGGAGCAGAGGAGATTTCACAGCTTTCAATCATCACCTGAGCCCCTTGCAGCTTGGTGCAGCTTCCATGAAGCCAATGGTTGGTAGAAATGGTAGACCCTTTAACTGGAAAATAAGGTGAGAGTATGGAAGGTTTTCGTTAAAATTTGGTGATATTTTTCTTTTCTTATTTGAGCATTTTAACATTTAAGTCGCCTAATCTCTCAATGAAGGTTGCTTCAAAGGATCAATCTGTCAAGAATTGAGGTGCAACGATTCATATCTTGGGTGAAGCTGCTCTTCCGGCCTGCTGCATCTCCTTAGCACATTGTTTTTAGCCTTCTGTGTATTCTGAAGTGCCAAACTAAAACCGTGGACTTGTAGTCTTTAGGGCTTTGGATTCTGGATGAAGTCCGATGCGCTGATTTTGTGACTGAGTGCTTGAAGGTTTTTTCCAAGCACCTTTTTTTGGTGGCTATGGCCAAAGATTGCTGCCGCCTGCAGGGATACTGCACCTTTTTTCAAAGACTTCATGAGAGAAGCCAAGTAGAACACTAGCATGACCCCTCATTTGTGCTTCCATGAAGTCTCTGAGTGAGACCGTGGTAAGTTGCATGCAACCAACAAACATGGATATTCACGAATTTGTCGAAGCTGAGTTGAAGAGAATTCTGCTAGTAGATCTGCCGTTGCATGAGGCTACCGTCAGGTCGTAGAAGGTTGTTTCACTGCTGTGAACAAGCAGCACATGCATGGAGAAACTTCAGCTTTTGGTTGGAAGCCAATGCAGCGAATACAAAGAAACGAAGCTCAACTTGAAGGGATGTTCTCCGGAATTGGCACACCAGAAGCGAAGCTCAAAGCTGGCCGGAGGCCTGCAATGCAGCTCTCGAATGGTTCAGAAATTTCATGCAATTATTAAAAAATCTAAATAAAATTATATATAATTATTATAATAATATATAATACGTATAGGCAAGGGGATTAAATTTTACTTAGGAAATAAATCTTAAAATTTTTTATAAATAAATTATATATTTTAATTTAAATAATATTTAAATTATATAATTTTCTTTATTTAAATATTTATTTTTTATAATTTATATATATTTTTTTTTAAATTTTCAAAATAATTTGTTTAAAATAATCTTTAATTCGCAATATATATAATTTGACAAAAAATATCTTTTGAGATTAAAAAAAAATAAGAAATATATTTTTATAATATTTTATAATATTTTATATATTTTATATATTTTTAAAAAATTATATTAATTATGGATTGGATTATATTCTTTTTTTTGAATAATTCTTGCTTATTGAAGGGCTGCCACCCATGCCGCCGACCCCTAACAGACGAGACAGCAAAATTAGGTGCGGACGGTCGAAACAGTGGTTTGGTGACGGATGACAAGTTTCGGGGATACTCTAACCCGAGAAAGAAATAGGGCCCAAACCATGCGAAACCGCAGCTAGAAAACTGCCGAAACGTTACTTTTGGACCCTACTAAAAACAAGAAAAACCTGCAAGCCACCAGGCCAAACTCAAGAAAAAGGTGATTGGGACGCGCATGACGAAAAAGGCAGAACCCCAGCAGGTTTTGCGCCCAAGCCATTGCGAAACCGCAACCGAAAAAATGCCGAAACGTCGCTGTCGGAACCCATTACATGCGAAACCGCAGCCAGAAAACTGCTGAAACGTTGCTTTTGGAACCTACGAAAAATGCCGAAAAGAGAAAAATGCCGAAACGTTGCTTTTGGAACCTACTAAAAAC
>DF243109.1:0-30906 GCA_000507305.1 Breviolum minutum Mf 1.05b.01 | reverse complement strand
ATATTAAAAAAAAATATATATATAAAATCAAATCTAAATTAATATAATAGATATATATATATAATTAATATTCAAATTTGAATTAAAATTTGTATTTTTCTAATCTTAATATAAATATTATATAAAAAAAAATAATAATAAATATATTATTCAAAAAATAATAAATTACATCTATATAATTTATTATAAATATAATATTTCGATCCTTTTTATTATTATTCAATTTTTCTATCTCCATCCCATTGCCCCATTCTCTTGCCATTCATCCCTACCTTCTCCATCATATTTATCATCTTCCTCCTCCTCCATGTCGTTATCATCAAATCATCATGATCATGACATTGATGATCATAATCATCACCATCATCATCATCATCTTCATCATATCTAATTTCCTATCATCATCGTCTGATTTCAATCAGACATCAATTTTCACGTCCCGAACCGATCCTATGTCTTCTTTCAGATCCCCCGATCAGAAGGATCACTTTCTTCCCCTATCTAATCATTGTCACTCCTGGCGCATTCGTTGTCTGCAAGTTCTGAGGGGCCACAAAATTGGATGATGAATTAATAATTTGTCTTGATATTCTGGACAGGATGGAAATGATGACTCCTGAACTGCTTGTTTACCTTGAGTGAACACTATACATGGTTCAATTTGCAATTGAGCATTGTGGTTGACAGTTGCAAGGCAAAATGCAAACAGACATGCTAACATCATTCTTGAAAAGATCCTGGTAATTTTTTTCTTGAAGGGAATAGGATCGAACAAAAATTCCGGGAATCTTATAAAAAAATGAATTTTATGCTGTGATGCCATTTTAAATAAGATCCTTGGAATTTGTTGGAGTGAAAGTGGGAAAAATTCCAGCAATTGTTGAAAGAATTTCCGCAAAGTAACATTTGGAAATCCGTTCTTTCTAATATTCCCGGAATTTTTAATTAAAACATATTGAGCATTTTTACAACTAGAAAGCGAATCAAACAGGTCTTGGCTACAGATTCCCCACAAAACCAAGATGTAGCGAGAATTCCTTCAAACATTTCCGCGATTTTGTGAGGAATGGTTCAGAAAAGCCTCTAATTAAGATCCTGCCCAAATTCTTTGCGATTTATCGTCTATATAATATTTCCTGCTTGCGTTCGTCAAATATAAAATCATATTTACATTTATATATATATATATGTAATTCTTTTTCATTCAAATATCATAATGTTTAATCACATAATATTAGTAATTTGTTTTCAATAATTATTTCATTTTAATATCACATAGTTATAATGAAGAAGAATATTTATTCTATTGTGTTTTCAAAAGTAAATATAATCAATTTCAAATATTAGATATATTTCAATCTAAACATATCTTATTCAATCCCATCCGTAGAATAGTAAAATTATCAAGAACCAATTAAACTGTATGATGTATTTATATATGATCTAAATCATCAGCTTTTAAGTTGCAAATGTATTTTTTGATGATTCTTGGTATTTAATCGTCTAAATCTAACGTTTGTTGTTTTTTCTCCGAAGTTGTTCATCAATTTTCATCGATATGTGTTTGGTTTGATTCCCAGCGATTCCGCCTTCAATGTTTTGTATGATGAACTCACAATCTTAGAAGTAGTATGTGAAGTCACAATCTCCTCCCATGTCTGTTGGAGTGAAGGCCTTGAGAGATAAGATATCTTGATCACCGATGGGTATAGGATACCCTCGTTCATGGATCTTGATATACAAGGGATGTGTTGTAAGCCACTGATAATCGTTCTCACTCAGTTGGGAAATATCCAAGCCACTGGGAGTTCCCAATGGTTTAGGAGCTGGTCGTGCAACTCGTATCCCAATCGATGTCTCTCTCACACAAAGGGCTTCAGACTCTGCTGGTACAATCTGAGCTGATCGAAGTCGTTTCCTTTTGGGTTCAGGGCTGACAGTCAGTGCACTTACAGTTGCATCTGGCACGACTTCCACTACTTCTCCACCACAGGCATCAGCCACGACCACTGCTTGTTCTTTATCTTTGTCCTCCACGTCAACCATCACCAACGCTTCATCTTTATCTTCGACTTCCACAACCTGCGCTTTGCGCAAACGCTTCCGCTGTTGCATTCGTTGAGCTTCGGCCAAATTGGCTCGGTCGACGATCCTCTGCTTTTGCACCTCGACGTTGACTTCTGAGCGACTGTGGCAACGTACATCGGCAGGGCTGATGAAACAAGGCTTGACTTCACCTTACAAGGTGAAAGCATCAAGGACTGGCCCAACAACTGGCCAACATGAAATCCATGGTGAAAGTTGGGGGGTTGCAATCAATGAAGCTATGGATTTTATCTTGATTTTTCGACACAAAAAAGCCAAAAAAAAACCTGGCGCGCCTTGTTCCTTGTAATATGCAATCCGCCAGGTTTGAGGCAACCATTTGGGCCAGATTTCAATGCATTCATCGCCCAGCCCAAGTAGCTTGCCATGTTGATCCAAAGGTCTCAATTTGCTTTGCAGAATGATTTCCTGGAGAAAGTCGAAGCGATCAGTTGTGGTTGGGAGTCAAAATACCAGTACTTAGTACTTCAGCAAATCGACTAAGTCATGAATGAACATTGAAGATTCATGATGCATATCAAGATGCACTGCATTGATAGTAACAAATCGCAACAGAAAATCAAAATGCATCAGGCTTTTCAAATAACTTATAAGACTTTCATCACAAGCTTCCATGCTCTGCTTGTTGTTCACCACCAAACGACCATGCCCTTCTGGCGCCACAAAGACCTTCAAGCGACGACCCTTTTGCCCAAGTTTGGTAGCTTGACCCCAACCTGGAGGCAGCCAACTGATGCGTCGTCGGGTACATACTTCTAGACCTTCAGGCCAATAGGCTGGTGGTGTTGTACTTTCTCCAAGTGGTGGGGCAAAACATTCCCGAAACTCTGGATACGTGAAGCTTCGGAAAATGTCGCAGCTTTCTGGTAGCTCTTCCTCCGCTTCAGCATGAAATGCCAAAGAATTCCGCAGGGAAAAAATGCTGCGCTGTCGCAGCTTGAAGGCCATACGACGTGCAAACTCACCCAGCACAATTTTGACAGGCTTCTTTGGCTTCCTTTTCCTCTTGGGATCTGATTTGCTTGGTTTTCGTTTGCCCCGGTCAGGATTCAAATGCTCAAGAACAGCTTTGCGATCATAAAATCTCTCACCCTTAGAATTCAGAAAGCACACCTTTACAACATCACCACGCCCTTTGAAATAACCAATGTGCCAATCTTTGGGCAACCAATCAGGCCAGTGCGCGATGCATTCACTTCCCAAATGGACTCCATGTTGGTCCATGGGATAAAGCCTTCTACCCTCCAACGTTTCCACGTTTTCGCGATGGAAAACCACCTTGGCACCCAGCTCGGGTGGAGCCACGTAGAGCTTGCGCCGGCTACCATCTCTGTAGGCTTGCGTCCATTTAGGTGGAAGCCAACTAATGCGAGGAAGTCTCGACACTTTCAATCCTTCTTGCCAATGACTTGGAGGTTCTACACTTGCACCAAGAGGTGGTGCAAAACATTCCAGCAACTCTGCAGGAGTAAAAGTACGAAAGCAGGGTGCAGGCACCTGGGCCTTCCTTCGGCGTCGGGGCTTTTGTCTAGCTGCCCTTGCAGCCTGACGCAAGGCGAATCCAACGGAACGCTGGCTGTGATCTTTGCCACAATCACTTCCTTTTGGTCTGGATGCAACGGCCAGTAGACCTTAATCATGATGGGTGGCCACGAAAGTGCGAAGTTAACACAGGAAATTGATCATGAAGTAGATAGAAGAACATGAAACACTACTCGTAAAAAGCAAACAAAAACATCAGAGATGGAGAATCAAATAGCAAGTACAGTCCCTCTTGCAATGCACACAGGAGAAACAAAAACAGACTCTGCACAAATCAAGTCAACTTTTTCTGTGTGCTTTGATATCCTCCTGCTTCTTGGCCAAGACTGCTTTCTTGTCCTTGTACTCCACTCCTGTTGGCCCTAAGAAACAAGGCTTCAAGCCACCACCGGCAGAGCGAAAGTAAGCAATACGATATTCCTTGGGTAACCATTGGGGCCACTTCTTCACAAATTCATCTCCAAGGACACAACCATGGTGATCTACAGGTCTCAACTTCTTACCCACTGTGAGCTCTACATTGAGCTTGTTCACCATAGCTTTGGAACCTAAATGCTCTGGAGCCACATAAAACTTTCGATCGCAACCATCCTTAAAAGCTTGGCCCCATCCAGGTGGAAGCCATGCTGTTCGTGGTGACGTTGAAACTTTGAAGCCTTCTGGCCAATGACTTGGTGGTGTAGTACAGTCACCCAGTGGTGGGGCAAAGCAAGCCACGTGATCTTGATAAGTGTAGATCTGTAGATATCGACCTCAGGCCACGTCACATCCCCAAAACTGTCCCTCATGGCTAACAGCTAGCTTATCTTCCCTGATATTTTTCCCCAAGTCACCTTTACATATAGTGGTTGTGCACTTTGTCAAGGTTTAAGGGGTGATCTTTCCAAGTGTGTAACTTTGGGGCACAGGAAACACCAAGTCAACACCAAGCCACGGTGTTGCTGTCGCAAGCCTTTCGTTTCTGGCTTCTCGGCCTTCGGAGCCATCCTGGAGTACACTTTTCGGGTGGGAAAATGAAACAAGTCTGTCCATGCCTCATGAATCCACATTCCAACATCCCTCAAAATCGTGTTGTTAGATCTGTTGTTTGACTTCCACAAATCATGAGGCTCCCCCCCAAAATGTTTCAGGAAAACATCTGACCCCACCCAGGTGCAGCCAAGGAGCTTTCGGAAATTTCCGGTTCTCGACAATGGACATGGGACTTCAGCTTGACCAAACTTACAGGTACCCAGTAGGAGCTCTATGCAAGTTCTTCGTCATGACTTTGTGACTTGACTGAATTTGGGTGCCTAAGTTGATAGCCAGCTTCAACCCATTCAGTGTTGGATGTATGTTTGCTTTGTGCGTGAGAAAGTGTGTAAATGCGCTTGGAACTGAACAGCTTCAATGAAGTCCGCTAGTGAAGGCACAAAGATCTGCTCTGCTCTGATTCTCTGTTCACCTCGATTCCAAATTCCTAATCATTCATGCCACTGAGGGCGTGTTGTCACTTAAACCATCTTAAACTGCACTGCTGCTTGCATCAATCCTTTGGTCTAGACTAACATCTTACACTCACCCCGCACCCATCAGCAAACTTTTTCAGGGTCAGTGATGTTGCAATTCTACGCGCCATAGCCATGGCCATTTCCTGAAATGCAGCTGAAAATTGGTTGGTCATGCTGCATTATGGCTGAAGCTAATCAGTTCTCACTTTGTGGGACCATTCCATCCTAGTGCCTACAGCAGGCGTCAAGGTGACTGAAGCTTGGCTTCTAAAGCAAGGTATGATTCATCTTTCTTCCAGTCACTTTGACAAAACCTTGGGCCATTTAAGGCCGAAATCCATCAGACGGTGTCTCACCGAATAATTTATCAATCGTTTGGACTTGGAAGATGTGTCCCAATTGAGGGCTCTAACTGTTTCAATGGTTTCATATCATTTTCATCACTTCTTCGGACGCATCCTGCCATTCCGATTTGACATACACCATGACATCATCTCATGGGCCAAAATCACTCCAAAGCTATCTCTGCCAACTGCTGTGCCAAATCCGCGTCTGCGCAGGTCAGGAAGACCACCGCCAACTGCAGGAGTGAAATTTCGATGAACAAAACATCCACATGGAAACCATGTCCGTGGGCAGGGAAAGAGGGATGCGAATGATCTCTTCTTGCAGATCAGATTAATTTGGGGTTCAAGGCATTGGAATCTTGGAAGCATCCACTTGAAAACCGGAACTGCAATTGAGAGATTGAGCTCCACCAACATTTGGTGTTAAGTTCCTGGCATCATCAACCCAGGATTAACCTATGATGAATATATATATATATACATATCTATTTATATATACCCATATATTGAAATAAATGAATATATATATATGCATGTGTATGGAAATATATATATATATGCACATATGCGAACAATCAAAAAACACACACATATATATATATATATGTCTACAGCACCTGACATACTCTCCACCTGAGGTCATGTAGATCACTCCCCACCGAGCCCAAGGGATTCACCCCAAACCTCTCCCTGACGATTGCGCTTTGCACAGCTCAATTGATTGGTCTCAGCAGTTCTCGTTGGCCAAAAGTCATTCTTCACCTTCACGGTGAGGAAGGTAAATTATGGGAAGGGTAAAGTGAAGAACCACCAAAAAACCTATTCCAAGGTGAACAAGCTTAACCATCAAAAAAAGCACACCGCCAGAATGAAGTATGTTTCCTCTGTCAGATTTAGGTATGATTTCTGTCAATCTTATGGCAGAATTCTAGCGGTTGTACTTCAGATCTTGACTCCTATACCAAGATGTATGTCATGGACGGTTTGAAAGTATATCATCTTGGTCTTTAAAAATCTAGAGTCAGATCATCTCAAGTCAATTGTATGCTGTATATCAAGTTGGTGTTGTAGATTGTGGAATCCGTTTCGGTACACTTCCATGTTGGATTTCTTGATCTGACGGACCGCTCATTGGATTGCTTTACAGCAAGGTTTGCATCCCCACTATGAGCCCAGGCAGTGTAAGTCCTCTCTTTCCTCCAGTACTCAGACTCATGACCTACAACATCTATAATATACATATACAGATACATATACAAATCAAAAGTGAGCAGGTTCTACTTCCTTCAGTCCCGCCCGATTTTGGGAAGCTTTCCAAAGTTGGTCTAGCAAAGGAACATCCAGCGCAGCCACAGCTGCTGATGCAGCAGAAGCAGCTAAACCGAAGCAACGCTCTGATTCGCGCATCGCAGGGTGATTCACCAAGCAGACCTTCACATGGCACAGCCCAAGGTCAAAATAGAGACATCTTACTTACAGTTTTCATCTGAGATGTAAATTGAGTGGGTCCAACTGATGCACATGTACTGCAATAGGATTAGGATGGATGACATTCTCTCTGCGCTCTGCTTGCATACTATGGTATAACTCAACATCCTTGCAAGATGGTCATTGATGCCGCGGATATGAGATGGTTCGACAGCAAAGACTTCGTAAAGAGAGAGCAGCGTGACGAAACCCCGAGTCTTATCTGCCAAATGTCCTCTCTATGCCTTGCACCCTCATCATTGAAAATGACGTATGGCAACACAGAACTGATGCTTAGGGTCCAAGATCCTAGGACCCAAATCCCAGCAGCCAAACTAAGCCGAGAGGCATCTGTTAAATGCATCGCACGCATCTCATCTGCACCCAAGGATGCAACCAGCGTATCCTCTCCACTTTGCACGTCAGGGCTGTGTACATATTTTTTGGGAAGAGTTTCCAACCCGTCAGGATTTTTGAAGGAAAGGAAGCGCAAAAAAAACACATCTGCTGGTGGTGCCTGTGCAGCTTCAACTTCTGCACTTTCGACGCTCATGATGTGCTTGGAGATTTGTACTGGTGACATGTTGGCCGTGAATATCGGCCGACGCACCTGGCAGGCAGCCAAAATGGTGTTTTCGAGGATCATAGATGGTAGGGGGGAACAGGAAACAGGATGAAACAGGTAGATCAGGTGTTCTTTCCAGCCTTCAACTTCCTCACCTCATCCCGACCAAGCCTCTGCAAAGAAGTCTTTCACGCTATCACCTAAGGCTGCGTGGCCATGCCCATTGCCCTGAAGTAGGTTACAAGTGTGCTTTCCAAAAGGACCTAAGAACCATTCCTCTAAGTTTGCTACATATAGCTGGCATGAAATGGTGCAAAAATGGTGCCTAACGGAATGCTTTTAAGATAGGACCTATCACGCACATACACGCACACAAGGATTTTGGCAGATGCACCCAAATTTCCACGGCAAATATGTTCAGAACTTGGAGGCTATGCGTTTCCTGTTTGAAGATATGAGAAATGTTCAACATGACATTGACGTGGGTTGTCTTTTCTTGTGCATGACATCTTCTTGTACTTGGGACGGAACATTTGAACTAGATCATGGCAGGCAAGACGCTCTTGGTGGGGATGGTTCGAAAAGTAATCCGGTAGTTCTTCAGCAACAATGGGTGCGAGTAGCATGATTTATATAGATTGTTTTCCCAGTTGGCTATCCTAAGTCTAAGGATCCTTTGAAACCGTACCTGTATCTACCAGACTTGGACAAGACAATGGCCCATTCTTATGGTGTACAACTAAAGACTGCCCATTGTATGAAGATCATTATGAAAACAAATGGAAAAACGGATTCCATGGATACGGCTGGCTTGGTTCCCTTTGAAAGAAAAACAGTCCTCTGATGTTTGACTCTGCCCAGCCACCGGGCATTTTCTGGACACTTTTCAGCAGCCAAGCAGAAGCCGCTTCTCGCTCAGCTTGTGGCCACCATGCAGGTGCCAAACCATCAGCAGCAGGAGCTGTCCTCAGCTTATCTAACAAACAAACAGTTTGGTTCGCGTTTATCTTCCACAGATTGGGACCAGGTGACGAGGGATCCCAAAACCCTAAGGCTCTAAGGATATGCCAAGTTTCTCCAGCCACTTCATCAAGGCTCCCAAATCCGCCAACATGCGAGTGCTGGCGCACGCTGGTGCCTTGCAAATGGCTTTCTTGCCCATCAAGACGTCACCCTGCGGTGAAGGTTGGGCACGACAAAAACGACAAAAATGGCCATGCCTCAAAATTAGGATATGCTTAACATATTCAGCGTTGCAGCTTCATTTTTAGGCCCACTTGTTTTTTGAGATACTCCCCTATCTACCTTGCTTTCCCAGCTTCCCACTTGTTTTGAGTCAAGTCACAACTGTTAGCGATCCAGCGTACTTTGGCCAAAGCAAAGGCTTTGCCGGCGAATTGAGTGAAATGCCTGTCATGGCTTTGCCAAGATATAGCCCACACAGTTCCAGCTGAACAAACCACTGCAACTTGAGATTCCCTCAAAAATGCACTCAGGTTTTTGCATCTTCCATCGCAGCATAAAATTGCTGTGCCCCCAAACGAACCTCCTTTCTGTAGCACTCTAGCTGTAGCTGCTGCCAGCAGAGGTTCTCCAAGCACAGTGCCTCCAAGCCTCAGGTCAAGTGTTTTGATTCACAAATCTTCATCCATCACAAGTCAACATCAACCTTTTCGTGCGATACATCGATTCATCATGATACATCTATTCAAAAAGATGGTCTGGGCTTCCCATACGGAAAAGGATCGCTATCATGCAAAGGCTGCCAGGAAGTGTAGGCGACACATCCCAGTGTCAAGGAAATCTGCAATTGTCCTTGCTGATTCACCTTCGCCACCTGAATGCCTGCATCAAGACTGTGCCATTGGAGTTATCTTTGTCAGGTGTGTGAGCACTCCCCTTAGTTGATATCTGAAACAAGTATAGTAAAAAGAAAGCAGTTAATCTCAGTATATATCAATATTTGGCATGTACCAACAAAAACCAACACGCACTACATGACTCTCTCCTTCGCTCTTGGAAAAATCATTCACTACCAGCTTTATCAAAGAAAAAACTACAGTTACACTCACTTTTTGTGTGGCACGCACCAGCTGGTCTTTGGATCTTCACATGCGCATTGCACAGAGGTTCCGGTAAACTCACGGAAAGGTCCAAGACCTTGGTGGCTTTGTAGAGGTGACCCCGGGCAGGGTGAAACCTATGCAATCTATATGTAATGATTGGATAAATACAGATGTTTACCTTGAAATACTTACCAAATTAACCCAAGGTCCTTTAGAACATAGTCAATATATTAAGTTGAAAGTAAATGATCATCAACACAAATCCCCACTGGAATTGCTGATGTTCAACCCCTACCAAAATCAATAGTCCAACAACCATTTAAATAATACACTTTGGACATCCTGGGATTAAATAGCGAGTAATGAGTACATAAATATCACACATTATCAACAAAAACAACTTGACTGGATGTCAAGGCCAAGACTCAAGGCCCACTCAATGTCCAATGTTCAGCCAACCATCTTTCTACGGCTGCATGTTGTGCATGAGGAATTGCACCTGCTGCAAAGCAAAGGCATGGCCATGCAACAAATCCAATGGTGGTATCTGTATAAACAATGGTCACACTGAAAAATCATAATGACCCAAGGCACAACAAGAATTTCCAAGGCATTAACTTTCCAGGAGTTACTGCCTAAGCTGATAGCACACTGGTCCTGGCCAACAACTTCAAACATTTGAAATGCATCCCTCCGTTTAATTGAAGAAGAATCTACGCATTTAGACTCGGACCCATGTTTGAAGCACTCCAAGTCTTGCTACATTGCCTACAATTGTAAAGGTCGAGTCTATTTTCGAAATGGAGACCGCACGACTTCCACTGATGAAGCAACATACTTAGGAGCATCTATCACGCAAACAATAACCCGGAAAGATAAAATCAAAAAAAGCATTTCCGCCACAATGGCCGATTTCAAAAAGCTAGACATTTTTGTGTTTTTTTGGTTCAAAAAGTCAATATCTACAACAAAAAATTGAAACTGTTAGTGTACGATACGGTTATAAGGCAACGGAATCCGCCAGGTCTCAGAGAAATGTTTCGCCTACATAGTACCAACGTACAGCGGCGGAATACCAACGCTACTAACGAAATAGTGAATGGGGCGATTCTGAGACTTCTAGGACATGTGCTAGTACCATGAGGAAAATGCTGTCAAACACACCCTAGTCACTGCTGACTACCATTCAGCAACAAGAAAATATAAGAAAATTATCTATCTCAATCTCACTGTAAGCAATCAATATCAGCGTGAGAAAAAAAACACCTGTCCAATGTGAACGAACCTTCTCAATGTGAACGAACCTTCCCGATGTGAACGAACCTTTGTAGTGTGAACGATCCATCTAAGTGTGAAGGATCCATCTCAGTGTGAAAACACCTTCTCAATGTGAACGAACCTTCTCAATTTGAACGATCCATCTCAGTGTGAACGATCCATCTCAGTGTGAACGAACCTTCTCAGTGTGAACGAACCTTCTAAATGTGCACTACCCATCTCAGTGTGATCTACCCTTCTCAATGTGAACGAACCTTCTCAGTGTGAACGAACCTTCCCAATGTGAACGAACCTTTGTAGTGTGAACGATCCATCTCAGTGTGAAAACACCTTTTCAATGTGAACGAACGCTCTCAGTGTGAAGAATCCATCTAAGTGTGAAAACACCTTCTCAATGTGAACGAACCTTCTCAATTATGTTGCAACAAAAAATAGTGATAGTGATAGCAATAGTGTCAGTGATGGTAACAGGTATTAGTAAGAGTTGATAGTAATGGGGTAATCGGAAAAGGCAATAGGAAAGGCAATGGGAATAGTAATAGCAAGTTGGGACTAGTTGTAGTACAAGTATGTAAAACTATGTTAAACTACTGTACTAGATTGTACTAGTAGATACCAGTAGTAACTAACTTCCCACTACTTCCTTCAAGAATCTCTGCTGGCCCCACGCCGCCGCGCCTCTACGCCAATTGCATAGCAAGCTGCCGCAGCGAAGGGCATTGTACACAGCTCGTCCGCGCTCGTCCAAACTGCACGCTGAATCCGCTGAATCTTCAGCACCTCCACCATTCTGGCACGCAGCCAGCAAGGACAGCACCTACAGTCAGCGTTCGAATGCCCGTCAGTGTGAAATTCCATGGAACTGGACAATTGGAAAACAGGACTGAAAACGAAGTCAGATTGATAATGCAAGTTTTCTTTTCAGCAGCCCTAAAGTATGTTATCATTGTGCCATCTTGTGAATAATTCTAACATTCAACAACTTTCCAACTCTTCCCCCTTTTTTTGTGAGGTCATCTCCCATCGTTGCTCACGCCGTTTCGCCTCACTTGCAGGTACTGAAGTGACCTCTCCCGGAGCCAAGGTAAGCTTTGCACAGCTCAATGGTCCAATGGCTTCGCGATGCAACTGCCGCAGTGGAAGCCCCAAGGCATGGAACATACGCCGCACCACGCGGTTCCGACCCTCTGCCAGCTGTACCTGGACTTGACAAAGTGTCAAAGTGTTGAAAGCACGTTTAGTGTCAGTGTGAATTTTTGTCAGGTTTTCGTTTTCAGACGGTGTATGTCAATGTTTGAAATAGACAGTTTAGTCTAACAGAATATAAGGTGATCATTCTCATCATAGATTTGTCAACGTACAAGTCTTACGCCAAAGCACACGGATTTGCAGTTTCTGCGTCACTCCGGAGCAGCCACCGCCGGACCATCGCACCACCTCATGCCCAAGTACTTCTGCTGAGATGGCACGTGCCGGTATGCCGGTATCATCAATGGAAACACCATGAAGTAGACGCTGCAGCTGCTCAGAAGATGCCGTGGCTTTGTTCACCTGAGAATGTAAGCTCCACTAAAAGAAAAATAGGGTCCAAGTTGAAGTTACTTTTTCATACCTTGTCATGTCTTTTGTCGATGAGAGATAGTTGTGCACTGCTTTTGTAGGCTATACTCCACCATTAGAATCGCCCCCGGCTTCATCTCAACGGTTCTGTTGGCTCATGACAAAGTCATTTATCGTCTTGGGTATCTTCATCAAAAAAAGATTATGTTGTAATAATTTTAACTTCTGGCAAGCAACGACCAGGTGGAGTCATTTTGTAAGGATCTGTTTTGATTGAGTCCATGTTTGGACATTTTCTCCAGTCATGTTGTTAGATGACTTGGGATGAACTTATGTTTTTCTAGCCCAGCCATTTTGTAGGCTACTAACTTTTTCGATCAGTGCTGATTCATTTTTTAGGCATAATTCAGCAAGTGAAAAGACATCATTTTGTAGGTAGTCTCGCAGGTTTGTGTTACAAAGATGCCTGCCTTGACGTCACCCTAGAAATTTCACGCTGGATAATCAATTGAATGCATGGAGCAGGCAGTGCAGCAAGTCAAAAAATATCCCTGAACTTCAATCCCATCACCCCCCTCTTAACCAACATGCAGCATGTTTCTATAAAACGGCAAAAAACTAAAGGTAAATAGTGTCAACTTTCAGGGACATTTCCATGGACTTTTGTAGTATTCTCCGGTAGGAGCCTGATGTCACCCATTCTGTGGAGGAAATTTCTCAGGGGAGAATTGATTGCATTTGCCATACCAAGCAGAATGCAAAAACCGTATGTTGATTTCAGTTGGACAAATATGCAAACACGGTTTGTACTGACCCTCAGCCGCCCTGATTTCTAGAAGATTTCAAGAGGGAAATGGGACGTATTTTGAATTTGTATGCGACTTTTATAGGATGTTTTTGGATTTTTTGGGAAGCAGGTCCTGCAGAATGGGGGTCCGACGTGCTACAGAATGCGCATTACTTACTTTCTTGATCATATCACTACAAAAAATACAAAATGCAACTTCATTTTCACGAAACGCTGGTATAACAGATTTTGCTGAGGCAACAAACTGCGGAAACAAGTGTTCAGTGCATTGTGCACACAAAATATCACAAAATGCAATTGATCCTTAGAAACACACGCCAGAACTGGTTTGTATAGAACTGGTTCATACGTACCATTACAACCCATTACAGGCCCAAGGCCCACACTTCTCCTGGTGACCTAAGGGACACGGACACGGGGGTTCCTAGGAGAATAACTTTACGCAAGTTGGAACTCGAACCTATCCAAATCCAAACCAACCTCCAAAAATGTTGAGGCAAGTTTCCGTTGCAATGTAAGTCTTAGGGATACCACCAGGTGCAAGCAATATCCTGTGCAAGTCCCCATTGCCTGAAAGCAGAAGCAATCCAGTAGTGCCCTTATCCAAACGGCCGATGTGTTGCGCTACTGGTTGGCCAGAATTTTCGAGGAAAACTTTCAAAGTCTTTGGTTCGGAGCCCATGGTGCTGATCACTCCGTGTGGTTTCCAAAAGGCAAGCAGTGGAGACCTTTGCGCGTAGGCACCAGGAAAAAGCCAGGCGTCAGCTCCGTGAAGCACTTCCCGGCTTCCTAAACAACCTGCACCAGGAAGAGTGATATGTCCTGGACGGGGCGGATGCAAAAAGCAGTGGATCCAAGACATGGCGACATGGAGGGCCAACAGGTTATTTAAAAGGGGGTCACATCTAAAACATTAAAAACTAAGATGATTTTGCAACCCGGAAACAGACAATTATTTTGCATCTTGCTTGCTCACCTTGATTTCGGATGGAACTCCCTCAAATCAGCACGTCCTTCTGGAAACACATACCCTCGGAGAACATCTGGGGACGTCTTTGATCCCTCTCTTTGCTGCTTTGGCAAAACAAAGCTCAAAGGCCGTGGCACTCCTCGCAGCTGCGACGCATGTACCAAAGTCAAAGAGCGACCCGGCATACACGCAAAGGCGGCATGCCCAGGAGACGCCCAACGTCGAAAAAACCGGCCTCCGGAAGGCCCTTTGGAGCTATAGCTGGATGTCGCCAAAAGAAACCCAAAGACACCAAAACAAATCCTCAAGCACCGGTGCTGGCACATAAAACACAACGCTCCCCGAACAAGAACGAAACCACAAATCGCTGCCTTGGCCGTAGAAGATCCTAGAAGGTATGGCGGGCATGCGCATAATTGCTCCTATTTCAATAGTCATAGAATGTCCGAAACCCCAAGGAGCAAATCCACTAATGACATATGGGGGCGGTTTCTGGCTCGCATCAATTTGTCGACCGTCTTCTTCCTTTGCCTCCGGAAACGCGTGCTTTGAGAATTGTTCAGCTTGTTTGAACAGTTTTGGCTTGAAAACCCTGATAAATCCGAAGCTTTCGCCAATCATCTGCCGACTGGAATCTTTCACATGAGCCCATCCCATAATATTTCATACATTTTCATACTCTATTTCATCCTGTTCAATCGTCCAAGCTGCCATACAATGGAACGGAAGAAGGGCTGTGATCCCAAGTTGTTACACAAAAAGGCCTGTGGAACTGGACTGATTCCATTGATGTACAATCACATTGATACAACAAAATACACCAGTTGGTCATGCATACGCACATGATCGCAAAGGTACATACATATGATGTGTTCAATTTCAGCACCGTCTCTGCGAAACCTCCATCTATTGTCCAACCGTCCAACCTGTTACACTGATCGATTCTAGTTCGGACGAATCATAGCCCCAACATGCGAGGCTTCCCCAGGACCATACAAAAACATTAAGACCACACGAACCTTCACACTTTACTATGGCAAGCGGTCTCAGAATCAATTATTTTGATATATTTTGATACCTTGGGTATCATCACTGACCGGACTCAGACTTCTGCATCATGATGCTGGAACATCTTCCAAGGTGGAGTATAGGGTCAATGGATCAGGACATGAGAAGCTTAGCAGCTTGTAAAGTGCTGTCGAAAGTGGGCCATTGAGTCGAAAGTCCCTTACACCAAGTGGTCGCAGGGCGGATCAACAACTTTTGCATCCCTAACAGGTTGCAGGGTCTCTGATCCATGGTAGTTGGGTCTGACTCAAGGTCATAAGCACAAAGTTTGTAGCCCTTGCTTCCCTGAAAACTTTCGGGACACACCGTAAAAATAACATAGGAAGTTCAGAGGCACTTTCGTGGTCCCAACTTTGATGTTAAAATTTGGTAGATTGAATTTTTGAAAGACTTCTTTGTTAGTCCAGGGCGCACCCACCCCCAAGATAAAGCACCATCTTCGCAACAAATTGGGATAGAATTCCATGGTAGAAGTAGGAAGGCAGGTTTTGGGAACAAGCCAGTTTCCAGGGCAGTCACCAATCCCCACAAAGCCGCAAAACAATTCCCTACCTTGTCACAAAAAGGTCATGCCAACTCGCATGCAGCCGTTCCGGGTCCCCCCCTTCTCACAAGCCCATAAAATACCCAACAACTTAACAAAGCGGACCTTTATAGCCATGAATTTTGCAGAAGGGTCGTGACTGTCCACCTCCCCCACCACTTCTGGCAGCTCTCCTTCGTGCAGTCGTTGGAGAGTTGAGCTCCCAACATCTTTGCAAGCAAAGCATCCAAGCAATTTGGTGGTTTTGTGGGCTTGCAGCATTGGAGTGTTTGTCTATCAAAAAATCTTTCAAAATGTATGTTGTACCACAATATCATACAATATCTATGTCGACATCTTATGATATCTTCATGATCTCCTTCCTTCTTTGTCCAAATGTCCTGTCCACTGCGGAATCAAACTCCTCTCCATGATTATTCAACTATCTTTATAAGGTCTTTGCAGTCCATGCTTCCACACTCATATTCTTGTGGAAACGTATAGTATCTTTCCTCCCATATTAGAAGCCAAAAAAGGAAACAATCGTCTTGGAGGCCCCAATTACCCACATAGGAAGAAACTCCACTTGACTCGGCATTGACTGGAGCAAAGCTGCAGCAAAAACAGCTGCAATGAATGGAATTCACACAAAACACCTGTCAAGCAAAACGAAACTTCCGTGGACGCACCTTGAGAACATCTAATCAACTGAGCTTAGGGGGACTTTAATAGCCTTTCAATCCGAAAAAACTTCGCTCGAAAAAAGCTCACAGAGACAAATTCGCTGGGCCTACAGCCCCCTTTTGCAGTGCCTTGGTTGACCAGTTTTGTGGATGCAACGAATGGAATAAAATGATCATTGATATAAAGTGGATGGAATGCCAAAAAAAGAACAACCAAAAAAATAATGAAAACTTCACCCGTAGGGATTCCCTTCTCACAGTGAGGGGATTTAAAAAAAAACTCACATTTTTGGTGGGATTATCACCAAAAACTAGACGACTTTTCACACTTTTTCACCCTGCCCAATTTGCACCAAGGCACTTCGGTGGCCACGCGACACAGCCGTTCCCCTGCCGTTGGTGCCAATGGCCGACGCAGGGGCTGGGCATGCCCGGCTAAGACGCCACGGCTGACCGAAATAAAAATCTCCAGGAACCTTGGGCGTCACGATGTGTCACTCGTGTCACGTGATGGTACATGATGGTCAAGGCATGCTAAATACATCGGAAATCTGAAATCAAAAGTGAACAAAAATTGAACTCTTAGCCAAAGTCTGAACGTAAAAAAAATCACATGATCTGATAACGTTTCGAACTCTAGCAACATGCCGATCGTTGGGATCCAAGGAGCTGTGCCTTGATATCCAAAACGGTGGCCAAACCTTTGATCAACGAAGCCACCCGGAAGATGAAGAAGAAATCACCCGTGTAACTGTCGACCTCCGAATTGGGTGATGGAGATTGAGATGGCTTGACAGATTTTGAGCTGCAAATCATCGTGCATGAGCAGAAAGGAAGATTCGGGATTTAAAAGTTCTTTAAGTTCTTTGGTCAGCAGCTAGACAATTCAAATATCTTCAAACGTATCGACGGCAGCGGTAGGTAGCCGCCAGTGGGCCTTCGTATGGAGATCCATTTTGTGTGACATGGCCTTCTTCATGGTCTGCCCAAACTTCTCCTGCATCCTGCCCAATGTCGAACAGGCTATGAATCTATAGAATAAGTTCCCAAAGGAGCAAAGGAAGAGACAAGGAAGCATGCGCAAAATATTCATAGATATGGGCCTGGGCCAAACATCATCAACATCATTCAAAATCCATGCAGCCCAGGGTAAAGTGTAAGTGAATACAACGTAGACAAAAGGACATAGTAGTTCTCAGTGTCTCATGATTTTTTCCGCTGAGTCCTGCGAGACTCTTGCTTGTTTTCAATCAGGCTGATCTGCCGCAAAATGGCCAGAAGCAATTCAGGCTCTGGATCAGCGTTCAGGGAGAAGTTCATACCTGAGTTGGCATGCTATGTTGGGGTCATGTGGAACTTTTTTTTTTATCCCTGAGGGTTTGTCCACAAAGAGACGCAGTGGCCAAGAAGGGCCCCAGCAATTTGCATCTGATGTTGTGCTACCTCGCTATCTCTAACATCTTTGCCAACCAGTAGCCCATCTCTCTGAAAGCTTCGACGATGCCATTCGTATCCTCACTCCAAAATCGAGTTGGTGGTAACACAGCGACACGTCTCCAAAGTGAAAATGACGACGTCCGACCCAAGCCTTCATGCCGACTGCTACAATGAGCTTACCTTAGTAGATTTAGTAGCAATAGGTATATAGATGGTATATAGTAAACTGTAATAACAACAAGTCTTCCCATACTGCCATACTGTCCCACCAACCCCGCAACATCACTAACAATCCACCCATCTGCGGAATGTAAGAAATACACAAACATCCGATTGGCAAATACCAAGTTACATGCTGCTAAACGCTTTTGATCACTCAGCTGCTTTGTTAAGCCCCAATCCAGCAAGACACATCGAGCCTGGCATGGGTTTTTGTGAGGCAGCCATCATCGCAACGTGACTCCCAGTAACGGTGCCTTGCCATCGCGACGTGTTACCAAAAGGTTTCCGGCCTGCTGCGGCTCTCATGGGGTTTTTGCAGCCACAGTGTGAAAATTCCAAACAATAAGATGAAAAGTAAACATGTATCATGTTATATAATACAGCTAATACATAGGATCAACAAAAAACACACTTTCTGCCCTTGCTGGGGAGTTCACATCGGACACAGTGGACATATGTGGATATCAAAATATCGTCATCTCATGTACGTTTCTTGTCTTGGAGGTTGTGGCGTCACTAATGTTCGCCAAGGTGCATGAGGGTCACCATTGAAGTGTCCAGATACAAAAAGTCCATGTGCATAAGCCTTCACCAACGAGGTCATCACCTGATACAGATGAAATGGTGCCAGGTTAGTGTGTAAATTTCAATGTAACTCCTATAGCCCAAACCCCTCCAGCAAACCTGCAACCGTTCCTCTGGGGCCAAAGATGCATCACCAGCTGCCACTTGATGACCATCAACCTTGAGATGAAGCTGTCAGATTTTGCCCATGTTCTGTTGTTATGACTGGGTCAAGGTTCCATTTCTCATGACTCTACCGTTGAGGCCCTTACAAATTCCATGACCAACACACGAGAACCACAGAGCTCAGGAAAAACTTCAGGAACCACCTGAGCACTCCAAACTTTTCCTCAGAGCCTGGTTTTTCTTCTCTGCTTATTGGATCGCAACATGTTCAAGTGTGAGATGGAAAACACTTCTGACATCAAAAAACCCTAACCATGCCAAGCGACCATCTCCAATTTGGCCTCTAAAAGTTCCCTTCGACCACGGATCCTCAATCCAAACACATCTTCCAACCATCATTTTTCCAACTTGAAAGCCTTCACCAAAAGGGAGAGCTATGGCGGCCAAAGGCGCTGGTTTTTAGCTTCATTGTGAAAATCCAACTCCTCCAGCACTGCGCCGAGCCATTCTGTGACCTTATGGAGCATTGGAATTGAAAATGTCGTGTCAAACTTGCAAACAAGGCCATTCCGACATGTGCCAACCATTGGGATCTACAGTAAATAATACATCCTAACGAATGCATATTGAATAATCATACGTGCATGTACGCATGTACGTTGCAGCATTCCCAGAAGATGGTTGCCACCAGGGCCCCCCAACCACTGGCATGAGATCGACCTCGCCCAGTGTCAGGATATATGCTAACCTCGCTAGGAGCCGCATATATGCCACATCCTCAGCAGCAACAGTTCCCTAAACCCGACACTTCAACGAGTCTTGGACATTTTCAGAAATAGTCAAATTGCCATGCTACGCTTATAAGCTTGAGCTAAGTTATGCGAAGTTACTATTGGGATTTGTCTGGCAGCATGTCGATGCTGCACCTTTACAGCCACCAAACGGCCATCTTTCAGAGTTGCCTGCCGGCAAAAATTCACATCTTCGATGGATTCTTCACAATGGATGCCATGTCCATCATATTTCGCCTTATGAACCTGACCAATGGATGCACTGGCAATGGGCTGCTCCTGGCAATGGTGAGTGTCACCCGGTCATCCATGAGGCTTGGCTTTCACCATGTGCCAAAAAAGTGTTTTGCCCGTGGCACCAAGTTGTTTGAAAGTGACCTTTTACAGTTCATACAGATGTTTAGTTGGAGGGTCAATTCCAAGTGTCAGGACTAAAGTAAAGAGCGCCAGCCTCAGATGGAAAAACAGCAGTGTTCTATAGTTTTCGCCTCAATGTGCTTGAAGAGTTCTTCCACGCTTTTGCCAAGATCTTCCTTCGAAGGCGGGGGAACAAAAACTCATGGAAAATGACATGACACGAGACATCTGTGATCAACTGGCACTCCTCAATGGTTTTCCGGGTCGTATGGAAGGGCGCAGCTGGCATTGCGTCTCGCAACTTCCGAAGCTCGACTAAAACCTCATCAGGCCACTTATCACCTCAGCTGTTTCCCGGAATAGAAACCAAAACCAAGGAGTTGAGAATCACCAATCTGTTTTTAATGAGAAAGGAAGTAAACATGTACAGGATACAAGGAAAATGATGGATTTAAGGAAAATGATAGAAACAGATTTTATTTTGAGACATACATCTATTCAAACAATCCAACTTTTATTTGCATGTCCCAGCGTATGCATTTATAGGAAAANAAAACATGTCTCATCACTTCTCATGACTGACTGCTGCAAGGATCTGCGTGCTCACCTTTTTCCCCTTGGCAGTGGTTGGTGTGCATCGAAGCTGGTGCACCATCAAATCCAAAGGGCCACTTCTTCACCATCTCGGGCCCTTTGTACCCACTCTGCACGAGATCCGAAGCCAGTAAGATGGAAGGAAGTGCAAGACAGTCTGTGGCGCCCTGACCAGCGGCATAGTGCAAGTCGCGTGAGCACCGGACCAAAATCTTGTAGAACTTCTCCAAAGTGGGTGGAACAAACTTCCAAACATGTTCTTCAGCTAGGTGCACATCTCTCCTGGAGATGGGGTCAGAAATGTTGAGGTGTGATGGGACCCACTCGAAGGCTACTTCAATGCCAAGGCGTGTGATCAACGACCAAAACAAGCAAAGCAGCCCGTTGATGCTGGCGTCTCTTCCATAGCCCTTCTTCAAGGCTTGTAAACTTGCTTGATTGTCCACGAAAGACAAAACCTGTGAGGGTAAAAGGTCCTTGAGCAACACCAAAGTAATGAGTGGTGTCCCTGCTTCAAGCAAGTAGATGAATGCCCTTCTTGTGCCGAAGACCTTGACAACCTCGCTGGGAATCTTGCCAAAGGAGTAGAAAGTGTGGTGGCCCGAGGTGACCACAAAACCCCAACCATTGTCGGCCTTGGCCATAGTGTGGATGGAAAACTTCTTCGTGTCCTTGAGGGAATCTCCTGGAGCGAAGAAGGCGTCGGTGTACATGGCAGCCATGTTGTCTTGGCGGTGTAGAGGTAACCAGCGTGGTCGTAGGTGCTGGAGCACATCTGCTAAAGTTAGCAGGGAGGCTTCCAAAGCCTGAGTAAGGCGATTAAATTCAACGGCCCCTTGTTGAGCTCGAGAGTAAAGGCAATGGGTGGCGGCTGTGCCCAGCCGTCCAAAGGCCGTAGACTGAAGAAAAACCAACTTCCCTGCCAATTTCTGTGCTGATTCAGGGGATAGTGAGTTGGAAGCCAAAGCAGACTGGATCACCTCTTGGATCTTGGCAACTCTTTCCGGGCACGGAGAAAGGCGGACACCACCTTGTTCAACTTCGATGATGACCCCCAGGAGGCGTTGGTGTGGACTGGGGGGTTCTGCTTTCTTCTTCTTCATGTGCAAGCCTAGACTGCTGAAGAAACCATCAAAGGCCGAAAAGGCTGACAGAGCGGTAGTGGCTGGTTCCACGCCCCCAAAGTCGTCCACGAAGTGCAATGTCGTGGAAAGAAAAAGGTGATGGAAGAGAAACAGCATCGAGTCAGCGAATCGATTGAACCCCCAAACGGAGGCGGTTGCTCCGAAGCACATAGCTGTGTGCCGAAAAATCATCGGCCCACTCGGTGTTTGAAGCACCACATATGCATATTGAGGCCTTCTGACGCCGATCTGGCGATATGCACTGTCCAAGTCATGGGCCCATATGGCCACTGGAGTGTCTTGGTGAGATAGCCACCAAAATGCCAGTCGAGCGTAGGCGTCGATGGTGTCATGATGTGGAATGTCCTTGACACACACCGTCTCGTTGTGGTGAGAACGTCGATAATCTTCACAACGTCTGATTTTGTCATGTTGTGACACACTGAAGCAGAATGCCGCAAACATCTCTTTGTCCGGGGGCTTCAGCAGGGCTTCCCCAGGTGGTGCCACTGAAGGTCGCGGCCAGTCCTCTGGAGCCTCAAATGGCCCTTCTAGTCTGCCCTTGGACCTGTCCTCTAAGATCTCGTCCAGCATCGGTTGTCAATGCTCATCGACATAGTTCTGGCGCAGTTTGGTCAGCACATATCGTTTGTTGACCCGGTGAAAGACTGAAAGTTCTAGCGGAGAAGCATAGCGCTCATCCAACCTCGGCAACCACCCACAGCCCGGATGAAGTTCTCCAACAGTTTCAAAACCCCAATGAAGGTCTTCCGCCAAATCATCAATCCCAGGAAATTGACACTGTTGCAGCAACTCCACCATGACGGGAATCTGGGTGACCTGATGTCTCTCTGCATGCCAGTATACTTTCTGTATGTGCGGTGGCCTGCTGTTCCACCATTGGTTGGTGTGGTCCTGCCAGTCATTGATCATGTCCTGAATGTCTTGAAGGACTTCTTCTCGAAGGCGGGTCAAATCACCCAGGTGTGACAGTGCCAAATGAGCTGTGTAGGTCGCTAAGTCTGACATAGGTCGGTCGACCAAGCTGGGAAACCGTGTCTGGGTTGCTGCTTGCCAATGTTCCTCCATGGAGCCACATGGAGGGAAGTCCAAATGATGAACGGATGGCATAGGAGGTCCGGGATAAATCCCGGATGTGCTAGCCCATGAGCACACCAACTGCAATGTGGACATCTGAGGACTCGATGGTATGGCCGTTGTCTGCGAACATTGCAAAAGGAAAAGCAACAGGAACTTCACCACTCCTTTGTGCCATGAGTTGCCCAACATCCTATGTCGAGCTCGGTCATCGGCAGATGGGTGCCAGGTGAAGTCATACTCCAAGTGGTGTAGTTGCTCCTTGACTTGGATTGGGGGTGTCACAATGTCACCCGAAGGCGAAGTCATCAGAGCGTGCTCCTGATAATGCCAAGGTGCATATTGGCGATTTGCGGAGAGCCATCTGTTGCGAGTCTCTTGATCGAGACGTTGCTTGCTTTTCTTCGGGGCACTGCGCCCGGAATCATCTGGTGCAGGTGTAGTGAGGCATGGCAGGCGACACACCTGCTGTATGATCTTGGGATGGAAACAAAACCCATCGAGGTACATGTCTTCGATGGAATCCAGTGGAGCCTCGATGTAGAGTCTGGGATACCCGTGGTGCTTCCCCCACCTGAGATGTGATCCGTTGATGGGGTTGACCTGAAATTGCTTCCACTCCAACCGACTCCACCACATGCGAGGGCGGCCAATGAGGCCGAAGTCTGCGGCATCCACTACCACTGGCGAAGCATCTAGTGCGGCCGAAATGTGTTGGGCCTCACTACGTTGCTGCATCACCACGTTCTCCACAAGGTGTCGGGTTTCTCTGGACCCAAGCAGTGCCTCAATTCCACGAGCGAGCTCTGCATAGCTGGTGAACTTGGACCCCTCTTCTCCTGCCAGCCCTTCTGCCGAGTCGTTGATAGAAGAAAAATCTGGGCAAGGAGGTGCCGCCATGAAGACGACGACACAAGTTTGATGACTGTCATATCTGTCTATCACCTCTGCCACAGAGGAGGCCGTCTCCTTCAACACATCACCTCGTTGTTTGGAGTCAGGGAACTTGGCTGCGATGAGTTGGCAACACACTGGATCTGTTTCCCATGTCAAATGCAAAACTGGCTGCCCGATCATCTCTGTAAAGGCCGTAGCTGCGACCTCCATGCCCGAGAAGAAGGAGAGCAAAATGCACTGGTCACCACGAAGCATAGTTGAGCATCGTTGCATGGCACTATGCCATAGGTCGGGTACTCCAGGGTGCTCAGTGTCCCCCGGAGCCCCGGGCTGTCCCTATTTGTGATATTTCTCCTGCCAAGATGGAGCCTGCTGTCCATCTCGGTTCCACGAATTGGCCTGGTAACTCCTCGTGTTCCAGGAAGAGGGCCTCCAACCGTTGGAGTCATTCCACCTGCTCTTGACATATGGTTGATACCTGTCATTCTTGGTAGAGCCTTTCCCGGCCTTACCCCCTTTGGTGGATCGTGGATTGGCTTTGTCATTGATATCTGTTTTGGGGTTGAACCTCAGCTTGGGAGCCTTGTTGTCTGGAGCCTCTTTGGAGATGAGGTCGTGGTAAAAGGCCAAGTCTTCGCAGACTGTCTGTGTTGCTTTGCCGAAGGGATCGCCACCCCGCATGTCCATGGCAACTCTCCACATAGCGGCATGCCAGTATGCCACGAACTGGGGCATTCTGTCAGGTTTACTCCTGGCCCTCTGGGTCATCAAATGGATGAAAGTGTTCACCTCGTCCTCGTCGCCCATCTGAGTCAGGATGTAGGCCCAACGTGCTGCCTGCAAGCCATCCAACACGCTGAGCACTGATTTGGGTACCCATGTTGGGTCATCTGACTCGACCAAGTTGCGGTCGTCATCCAACACCAAAACTCCCTCTTTTTGGGGCTCTTGGAAAGAGGGTTCACTTCTCCTGACGCGGAGAATGATCTTTGCTGCAATAGCTCTCCCAGCTGCAACGGAGTATACATCTTGCTGACATGCCTCTCATGCCAAAGGCGTGTCACCACCTGTTCTGCCCCAAGCAACTCCTTCACTGGGAAAGATCGAGGTTTGCCATTCAAAGTCACGTTGTTGTAAGCGGCTACCATCTCGGACCACTTGCCTGGGGGCAAGCACTTGGGCACCTTATTGTCTGCCGTGGAGCCTGATGATGTAGGTGTCGCTCCAGTAGATGTAGCCACAGGTGTGGCTGGTGCAGGTGGTGCCATAGATCGAGCCCAAGCCGTCTTGGCTAAAGACCAAGTGTGGAGCAGCACTGCCCGAGCAATCGGCTTCTCTGCTTCAGGCACTGATATCTTCTCGGCTCCACTGCCGAACCCAGCCATCAAAGGATCCACCAAACTCCTTTGAAAAGAGTCCTCGTCAGCTGCAATCAGCGCCAAGGTGCCGATAGTGCGGACCCCGCGAAGATCCAAGTATCTCCGCAACTCTCTGCCGGCTGCAGCTTCATCTAAAATCTCACTAAGCGATGCGAACGTTCGCATGATGGGCTCCGTTCTGAGCACCGTGAACTGGCTGAAATTGCATGATAAGTTCATGAAAATTTGCAACTCACCAAAAGACTATGTTGACCATGAATGATGATCAACTGCACAACGAGTGAATGCCATGTTCAACACAGACTCGACCGACTGCAAATGAAGTGGAAAACCGATGAATCCGCAAGAAAAGCAAAAGAAAAGAAAAGAGGGGCTGATCAACACGTTCGACCGACTGTCAAGCACGGTACAAATTTTTTGGACCACTCGTTGTCCGAAGCACTGGAAAAAGAAACAAGGGGGATGCGTCTTCTGATCTCAAGACGAGCTTTCCGACGATGAGCTATCACCGCTGGATTCTACCTCATCCTGACTGTCCCCACTGTCAGCTGGATCCAAATGATCGGCTGCTGATGGAAAACATTTCTTACACTTCGAATGCCTGTCTTCGATAGTTGGCACTCGAAAGAACCTAGAACACCCATACGACCATCCACACCTGGTCTGCCATACCTGTGGTATGTTGGAGTGTTCGTCGACTCTCGCTAGGTGTACTACAAGACTCTTCGGCCTGGCTATGAATGTCGACTCTGGAGTGCTGATCAAACCACGCATGATCTGCAACTCCTGTTGCATAGAGTCAACCATGGATGCTAAGTTCGACACCCTGCTGTCATCGGAGGTCACCTGCTGGACCACGACCTGTGGGGTGTGAGCCGGTGTCGAAGGACTCTGTGTCACCAATGCCCCTTGCTGAGGCCCTACCAAAGACACGGGTAGGCTAAGATCTTGTTGTCCAAAAACGCCTGATGGCAATGCTGGAACTGAGGTCAGTGGAGCGTTTTGCACGTACCTTTCCACAGAGGATGACGACCAACGACCTAGCATCTGTATGAGATACAAAGGGACTTGGGCGTTCGCCAACATCATGGCTCCGGAGACTCGCATAGCGTGTCCCCCGAACCGAGGGAGCTGTTGTCCATTCTCACCAGTCACAAAAACTGAAATGCCCACCTTGGTCAACAAATGACGTAGGGCTTCCACGAAGGCTGCCTTGGTGACCACACTGCCTCGGTGGTCGGGCATCAAAGGAGATGTGGATGATGACCTCGTCTTCTCCATCATGCTCAACCTGATCAAGTGTCGTTCAGCTGCATGCCATGGACACAAGCGATGCACTACCGTCTTGCAAGGGCAGCGGAGAGACCTGTTAGTGAGGGATCCGGCTGATGATGTCTTGTGAACCGGGATGAGTAGGTGCACCTGGTCAGACTCGATCGTGAGATGTTGCCGATAAGCTCCAGCCAGTTCGATCTCTCGAAGCATGAACCAACATCCCAGGACACACACATCCACCAGATGCGAAGGACGTTGAAAATCAAACGTGTCCATGTCGTCGGTGTCCACTGCGGACGCTAATGCAAACACGTCAAAGCCTTCCTTCAAACGAGATGGACCAAGTCCCCGCTTGATGGACCTGACCACGTCCTTGATGGTAGCCCGAAGCAAAGGATGGATGGGCTCCTTCAAAAACCTCACTTGGTAGTTGACCGCTGCCTGCATGTAAAGGGCGGCACTGCGATAACCTCCAGCTTTGAAAGATGCTGCACTACATCGGATGTTCTCCACTGACAAAGGAAAAGGTGCTACTCCCCATGCTGCACACAAGGCACGGTAAGTCCGAAGTCTGGACTGCTGTGCAGGTTCCGTGGACCGTGCTAGGACGTCACGGTCTAAATCGTCCATCGCACGCTTCCTGTTGTTAGGTTGCGCTGCAACCAGAGCTAGAGTGAATGACGCCCGCTGGCCATTCTGGTATATGGGTGGTAGGTCACTCCGACTACGATGCTCCTGATGACGCTCAGGATGAATGCATGTCAGCAACTGGCTGACATCACTTTCTGACACTCCAGCTGCCACCAACTGAGCAGACTGATGTACGATACCTTCCACGGTATGCACGCCATGTCTCACTAAATCTACGGCCAAGTGTTGGAGACCGTTCTGCCTCAAAAAGTCCCACAACGGGGACAACGATGTCCCTTCCATCGCTATTGAGCCATCCAAGACTCGGTCGAACTATGAACTGTCGACTCATGAATGGAGCGGTGAGCTCAAGATGGGAAACACAACCGGACCTTTGATACCTGAGAGATGCCTAGAAAAGGGTGCGAGAGACGCGGGACATCATGACAAGTCAACTGCAGCATGCAAACAAACGTCACAAAATCAATCGAAAACTTCGACAAACATTGAAAAACAACTGTGCGACGTGATACCACAAAAGGACTGCTTCTGGTTTTGTCTGTCTGTCGGATCTTGCCTTAGTGCATCACACCTGGATGCCAAAGTGACCGGAGCCACCCATAGATTTACCAAAACCTCGGCACTAAGCTCCACCATGCCTGATCCAGAGGGAGTGCAATCAGTGGCCTCCACCTCGCCACAACTGCCTACCAACCAGAGGGAGTGCAATCAGTGGCCTCTACCTCGCCACTGCTGCCAACCAACCAGAGGGAGTGCAATCAGGGGCCTCTACCTCGCCACTGCAATGAGTCAACCAGAGGGAGTGCAATCAGCGGCCTCAACCTCACGCCAAAGCCACATAGTGTGCCCCCCACCATTGAACATCACGGCCGATAGTTGGCCCAGCCGCCAGCATTCTGCCCACTGGGTGCCGTAGAGGAACTGCTACGAGCCACTTGTTGTTCCCAATGAGCCTTCACCAACGCTGAGATCACCTCCAGGTCCAACACCCCGTCAACTGTCGGGATGCTAGCGGCATCCACACGGAGTGGGGGCTCCAGAGGAACGAAGTTGCCCTGCTCATCGTTCCAACCTGACACTTCCAGCACGTTGGGGTCAGCACTGGCTACTGCGGAGTACAGTTTACCGTCACTGATGCACCTGTGACATAGTAGCTTCTCGCTGTCACACTTCGAACAGAGAGCAAACGGCGCTGGATGCGCGCAGCCTTCACAGAAGGCCGTTGTGACCTACCTCACCACAACGTATGCATGGCCTGGCGCCCAGCTGGGCAATGGCCATTTTGTGTTGTGGGATGGTTGCGATTGCATACGCCATCCCTCGCCTCCCTGTCCAGGAGCCTTTCTCCCCATGAGAGCTCTTTCGCCTTCACGCGAGGAAAGCGCTTGAAGAACTCCTTCGCGTTTTGCTTCGTCATCTCAAGGTCTGCAGCACTGAGAGCTTGTGCTGCCATGGCTCTGGGGAGGAACAGTGGGCGAAAACTCTAATCCACAATTGGATCAGATCAAATCTGAGCCCACATCTTCACATGACCATCAACCCAAAAAGTCATCATGAAGACATTCTTCTACATGTTTCTACGCACATGTGGTGCTTGCACGATAGTACGTATATCTCACCAGCATTCCATGTACTGCAACACTGTCTCCGTCTCTGCATGCATATATGCCAATGCTACAACAGAGCATTGCATATTCATATTCGAATGACAGTACTCAATTATCCAAGCAAAATCAAGCACGCACATCCAAAACATTCGAGGCTTCTTCACAGTTTTTAAAATTGAACATCAGCCATGTGGCCTTGGGTACTCATGTACTGCCCGACCTTTGGCCAAACACCTCCGAGTTGTCGCAAACCCCGAGCACCAAGGAAGGCAAGGACCCTGACACAGGCACTGTCTCTCCATCCCTATCCATCCCCATGGGTCAACCATTCAACTGATTCCAATTTCCAATTGCCATGGCCTGTACCTAGCACTCAGGAAACGTTTGGCATCCTCTTCGCAAAGTCGTTTGGCTTCCCAGTTGCTCTGCATATATTTCCAAATGACCAGCACCTGCACAGCATCATACCAAGTCATACCTTCACTTCTATAGCTTCCAAATGCTTCCAAAATGTCACAGGGTGAAACAGCCAAGTGCCACACACAAAGCCACAGCGCCCTCAACTGTCGGAAGAAAAGTAACCTTCGGCAAAAACGAATGACGCATGAGCTGTTCAAAATGGAAATGATTATGCAAACACCTTCTTTCAACAAAGGGTACTGCAAACTACCCCCCCCCGCCTCATGAAAACAGCAAGTGCTGCCAGGGCTAGAAGGCTTTGCTGCCAGCCGCAAGCTACAAGAACCAATGCAACAGCAGCAGCGGAGAGACATAGAAATACCTTTTGGTCGCCAACGTGTTGCTTTGGCAAAAGAACGTGTCTTCAGCACCTTGACAAATTATGACCTCCTGCCACTTCACTAGATATCCATGGATATCCAATTTCAATCCAGGTTACCCATGCTGCTCCCAACAACTCTTCTGCTTCACGTTGTGCTGCTGCAGCCTCCACTTCTTCCAACCGTTGCTCCAGGACTCGTACTGCAGCGAAATTCCCATCCTCCCGGACAGCGGGAGCTCGAAGTTCCGCACGGCACTGGTCACACTGCCGAGCCTCCAGACCTGCTTGCACACAAACAACCGTTGCTTTGCTGAATGCTTGTAACTACTTGTAAAAGTCAAAGTATTCCTAAGTCATTTCGGGAAAACAGGTGTGCCTTTGCAAATTCAATATCAGTTTATCTATCTCAATCTTCTTGGAAAGGAGCTAGGATAGGAACTTGAAAAGCGCTTTTGGATTCTGAGATGCCTGAGATGCAACCGGTACTGATTCGACTATTGCGTCCCGCCTGACCGATAAGGGCTGCAGCGATCGCAGAACAAACGTCCACAACTGCGGCAATGGTGACGACGCCTGAGCTCCGTCTCCGCAGGGTTTAGTGTTGTTTTGTACTTTATTGATGTTATCCTCTTTGTTGGTGCTGTTTCTTGACGCTTATTGATATGATATGCGTCTTATCTTTACAAAAGCATGTTTTAGAGATGTTTCCTGGCATTTAATTGATATATGATATATATATATACATATTGAGGGCTCAAGGAATACCTCTAGTGAGGATAGCCGGCTGCCCCAGAACTGAAAACAGTTCGTTTTTAGGTTTTCCACGGATTGCGCATTACGGGAAAGCCTACAAGTCCGGGTTGGCACAGAGCTGAACGCAAACAGCGTGCTCGTGCCCGTGGTTGGCTAAGACGGTTGAGTTCCCGTTCTTGGCTGAGTGCTCAGCAATTGGCTCGGTGCCGCGCAGCACTATCCCTTTTGTGCACTCACCACTCCAGGCCAGTATACAAAGTATCGCGATACTTGGCTGGCTATCTACAGGCTACGCGGTCCCCACATCTTCACTGCCTCATGAGTGGAAATTGGAACGCATGGCAATGGGGCAATCAAAGAAGTCGACAGAAGAACTCGAATGCAACCAAGGGCCCGGGAAAGGCCAGAAGAGAAGAACCAAAAGAAGGGAAAGCCTCATTTCCTTCATACGATGGAGCATTAGTCTCATCCTCTTCAGCCAGTGGATCCTCGACAGCACCTGGTACTCTGCCCGAGAACGTGGTGGACCTCCTCCAGAAGATTGCTTACAAGGACAAGGATATGCCAGGAGAGATCTCAGCAGTGATTACACCGGAAGTGTCCGAACAAGAGCAACTCAAGGCGCAACAACGACGTCTGAACTACATGAGAAAGATTCAGACACGGATCTACAAAAAGGAGAAATTGATCAAGGACAAAGAAGCCAGTATGACGAAGTTTCTACTGGACATCAAAAAGCACGTGGAAGCCGAGAAGTTGCGTCATCGCCAAGAGACC
>DF243108.1:1639-45913 GCA_000507305.1 Breviolum minutum Mf 1.05b.01 | reverse complement strand
CCAGCATAAGACCAATACTCATCCATTTTTATGACAAGCTGGCAAAAGACCGGCGCTCATCCATTTTACATAGGTATGTATATACACATTTACACACATATATATGTACATAAATATACTTCTCAGAAGGAATGTTTACATATTTTTTCACAGTGTTGGGGCATGGACGGCCATGTTCCAAGAAGCACTTCAAATGAGGCCATCCTGAGAATTGCAGTAAAGCATCTGACTTACATTTATCGCTATTTGTCTCGCTCAAAACAATGTGATTTTATTCTACTGTATCATATGCCATATTATTCTATTATTTCACATTGTTTCTACCTTTCCAACAAACCATTGCAAATCTTGTCGTAACGACTTCAACATGTCCCAACTGCAAAGCCTCTACAAATCTCTCTACAAATCTCAACTCACCACTTTTTCCAGTTGCAAAGGCTGGTCAGTTCTGCGCATTTCGCTGATATTTCAAACCTTGGCAACAGTGTTGCTTTGGCACAGAAATACAGTACATCCACTCACCGAGCATGACAACATTTGCCACGACTTTGAGTTCTAAATCGGAAAAGCTAAACCCGAAAATTATGCCACTCCTGGTGGTAGATCTATAGAATATAGATTCTGGATGATTCTGGTATGAAGAGGTTCTGCATATTTGTTGCTTGGACAATCACAGACTCGGAAAATGTGGGCTTGCACAAGCTCAATGCCTTATGCACACGACATGTCGCACTTAAGAAGGAAATTCCAGATTCTTTGGAAAAAAACTGGCCAGATTTCAGCAACGTAGCATCAAGGTTTTTTTACGTATGTTGATGCCATGAAAGGGCACAAAGGAAAAATTCACAGACAGTCTCTCACCACTGTGGAATATTTTCTAACCGGCTTGTTGGCGGTCGGGTTTAGTTTAGTTTGGAATCGTGTTTCCTCCCGTATCTTCTCAGAGAAGCAGATCAACAACCCGGACAGAAGTCTATCTGGGCCAAGTCACATTTGCTCGAATCGGGCAATCAATGGCGTTCCAAACAGCAAGGCGAAGAAGATTTGGTAGTTCAGGAAATCTTCTTTGAAAGGATCTGTCAATGCCCCATCTTTCTCACAAGCAATCTCTTGGAATGTTTTTCCTAAAAGCGAAAATATCGAGGTCGGCCATCCTGCAACTCTGGCTTATGCTCCCAGGTCTATGGATTTGTTTGAGATGTTTCAATGAATGGAAGACGTGGAATCCACTTCCTCCATGCACCAACATCTCAAACAAATCCGTGGAAATGGGAGCATAAGCCAGAGTTGCAGGACTCGTCTTTGCATAGTCCTTTGCAGGCTCTTAATTGACCAAGAAATTCATATGCAAAAATACCTCAATGAATGTTGATGCTTGAGTGGTCTCTTTGCTTTTTGAATCCTTTCATTTTCATGGTTAAAAAAGTTCGGAAAATAAAATCTCAAACTTGAAGTTGAACAAACTCAACAAGACTCCTTGAGTTCCTCTGCATCAAAGTCAATGAGTCAGCTTCACTGCCTGGTGGCAAAAGTTGTGGGGGTTGATATTGCACCTTCACAAAAGTCGTGCGGCTTGAAAATATCTCGACGTGCAATAAAGACCGAGTGCAAATACTGCACCGCAGCTGCAGCATTGTTGAAGGCTACCCGGACGCAGTTGTTGTGGCCGACGACTCCAATGACTGGAGCAAGCTCTTTGCCTGCAAGGATGTGATCGCCACAGGTGCAACGGGGATGGTTCTTGCAGGCACCCTGATAGCCCAAGAAACCCCGGCAGCAATGAAACGTTTCAAGGCCGCTGCGGCTTCTTGGGCTATCAGGGTGCCTGCAAAACCCATCCCTGTTGCACCTTTGGCAAGCAACCTATTGCAGGCAAAGATGTTGCTCCAGTCATTGGAGTCGTCGGCCGCGGCATTCTTTGCATCAACTTTGGACGAATCATTGCATGGTGGATTCTTGCAAAGAACCATGGGATCAGCCTTATCCACTTTCTCTGCCTTCTCGGTCTTGGTCCTGGCCTTCTTCGCGGGAGGTTCAACTTCTTCCGCTTCCGCTTCCACTTCCACTTTGGGCACATAGGATTTCATGGCTTGTTGATATGCTGCTTTCTTTGCCTGGAATCCATCTTCAAGATCTTCTTTTCATCAGCACTCAACTTCTTCCACTTGGCAGAAGCCAATTTGGTGACGGCCGTCACTGGCTGGCCAGCACACTCTTTCAGGAAAGTTGAGCGGTTTTTGGCAAGGCAGCAACCATAGGCACCTCTGGCTTCTTGGGAGCTTCGGGATCCTTCATCGTCTTTCCACCTTTCTCTTTTGCCGTTTTTTGCTCTTCTTTTGGATGGTCTTCTTCTCACCTCCTGCATCCAAGAAAGCTTTCATGTCAACATCATACTTTGCTTGAGCTTCTTGGAACTTCTTCTGATACACAGCCTTTTTCCTCTTCACTCAAAGCTGAAAACACTTTTCCCCAGCTAATTTGGTGATGGCTGTGACCCGCTGACCCTGTTGGCTTCTTGGGTTGGGTCAATGAGTCCATCTTTTTGAGAAGGAGGAGCACGAAGCAAAGCTCAGCGGCTTGAAACGGCTTGAGGCTGTCAAGGTTTCCATGCAGCAAATAGTGAAGCAACTGCAGGAAAGTTTTTTTTCTACATTTGATTCCTTGAAATATGTATCAACATTCGCTGCAACGCCCAACGCCAGCCTCACACTTGGCCATTTTCATTGTTTGGACTCCCATGGCTCTGACCTTGATTCAGGTGACGGAAGCTTTCGCCATGCAAGCTTCCACACAAATTCAAATTGATTCTGAGAGCTTCACGCGCTTGCTCAATCCGACTCTCCCCTGCGAGCACGCACCGTGAATGGTCATGGTCAGGGTAAAGAATTGAAATCCCTCCCATCCCCTCAAAAAAAAAAACATCTCCAAAATCTCTATTCTTTAAGTGACAAAAATCAATATATCTCGGGTAGTTCGAGATGCAACACTTCGACTTCAACATCAAAAATTGATGCACCAAATGCCTGAAGCACAAAATGTCCGGCAGGGGTTTTGTGTGATTTTCTTCACTTTATACTTTCTACAATCAATAATAGTCTTCATTGAAAAAATACAGACTAAGGAATATTAATATGATGAATAGTAACAAAAAAGCAGAAACTAAAATAAAATATACTTCGATCACACATCACTGCGACCTGCCGAAGTCCACCTCAAATGCCAACAGAAGACGGCCAAGACTTCAGACCTGCAAAATGAAGCAAACATCTTCGGGTGGAAGCAGTGACATCTGGCCATGACAGAATGATAGGCAACTGCGAAACCTGGGCAGGACTTGGAAATCGGAGCCTGTTTTCACGCAACTTCATAGCGATGGTGCAAGTTGTTCGATAAAGATATGCCAAATCTGAATCTTTCAATTACAGCAAGCTACGGTTGCTGCGCTTGCATACTTGGATGGCCAGCTGGAATGAGAGCGCCACCTGCTGATTGCGCAACTTGAAGACCAGGCGGTTGTGCTTGCGGAACTTGAAGACCAGGTGGTTGTACTTGCGGAACTTGAAGACCAGGTGGTTGTACTTGCGGAACTTGAAGACCAGGTGGTTGTGCTTGCGGAACTTGAAGACCAGGTGGTTGTGCTTGCGGAATTGCTGGGGTGTTGGGCAGCCCCTTTGGTTTCATGCCCATGACAAGCCCCTGCGAAGGCACTCCACATGCACCATAGGTTTCCATGTCTCGCAGCCAGCGGTCTTCGTCACGAAGTGCCTGGTTTTCACTGATTGTATTTACCGCCAGGAGGCCAGTCACCATGTGGACACCCCAAAGGCAGAACCAAGCCAAAGTCCAAGGTGTTCGGGATGTTGGTTTGTACAGAATGAATGCTGTAGCAAAGGCCGTGTCAATAGGCCTGACTGGGAACATAAAAATGCCAAGTAAGAGAGTGAGCAGCAAACCGCGGAGAACGATTTGACCCTGTGCTCTTGGGCTCAACGCCCTTACCTCATCATCTCGCACTGAACCAAGAAGGAGAAGCGGACCACCTACAGCAGCATTCCACTGAGTCAGCCATGGCATCTCCTGAGCAACGCTTGTCTTGCGAACAAAGACGGTGGACAAACTGCAAAAGAAAACCACTGCAATTCCAAAAAGCAGGAAGAACTCCGGAGTGACCATAAGAGGATCCGCTAGGCCTTTGACCATACTTATCAAACCCTCAATCACCTCCTTCCAGTCAGAAGGGTTGCTGCTCCCTTTGATAGTGCCTACGAGGTCGTTCAGAGTACTAATCTGGTTCGAGGCAGCGGCAGAATCTATCATATGCCCTACGTTACGGAGCACCAAGTCCGCAAACTCGGTTATTTTAGCACCTGATTCACGAATGAACAGCGATGCCAGGATTCCAACAGCAGCGCATTCCACAAGGAGAATGTCAAGGCCAAAATGGATCCAAATTGGGACCTTGTGGATGAGGAATTTCAAGCGCCTCCTCTCCTGGACCGATTTGGCCAATGGCAACATCGAAGCGAGCAGAAAAATGAAACCCAGGAGGAAATCCATCAGCCAATTCCTCCTTGACGCAATCACCACTGCTCCACCTGTGCCTAGGAAAATGTCACGAGGAAAAATTTCTTTCAATACTCGTTTCCACAGAAAGTTCAATCCAAAGGCCGCAAGTTTGTTCCACTTCCGAACGAGGCGCTGAACACTTCGTTTCACTTCCTTGTTGTCCTCCGTGCTCTTAACGAACAGCCCGTACAACAGTTTGTTGAACATTGTTGAAGGCCCATGGGGCGGATCCGCCATGAGACATGGCTGATATGCACACTCTTCATTGGGAACTATGGCTGGTTGCAAGCGCCAAGTGGATGCTCTGCAATGCCCACTCTTCCATACGGCTTCTTCGGCAACAGGCAATTCGGTCCCCCAAGGGATTGGGGACTGGTCATTGATCTGTTTGAGCAGTGTTGTGTGATTCAGTTCTTCACTGGACTGACAGCCCAGTCCAAAGCCAAAAGGAAGGTCAAAATTGCAAATCTGCTTTTGATCTTCCAGCGCTTCCGTGAGTTGGCATGTCCCCTTTTCGTTGCCACTTAAGATAGACCTGCTCAGAAGAGAGGAGAGTTGGCAGACTGGATCTTCAATGACGCTCCGACTAGCCAAGTAGAATGAGACCATTGAGAGGGGAATGCCTCTTCCCAAGGCCTGTCTCACTTGAAGTCGTTTCCATGCTTTCGTGGGTTTTCCTGCACAGATTCTTCTACCATCACGATGTAGCAAGAGGAGCAAGTCTCCATCCACAACAGCTGCTTTTGCAAGAATATACTCCTCCCTGGCCTTTTCCTCAAAATAACCTTGCACATTGGTGAGGATCAAACCCAACAGCAAAATCACGGCTGGAGCCACGATCACCACATCCTGTGGAGCACCCAACATAAGGATTGAGTTTTTCAGCAACGCCCACCATGAAGTCAGCCAAGAGCCGACAAACAAAGCAGTCTGCACCGTTGGGATTGGCTTTGGCGACAAGTCTGGCTCCGACATGGAAAGAAAAATGAAAGATCTACATATATGGACTTGCTTGCGAAGCTTTGAGGTTAAAACTTAGCTGCCACGGAGATGGTTGCAGGCAAAGCAGTGAGACAAAAATAGATGCACGGAACATTTTTTCAAAAATCCAGAAAATTCATGTAGATGCACAAGATCTGCTGGTGATTTCAGATGATACCAAAATGTTGTGGAACAATGCCGTTTCTAACTGCTAGGCATCATGTCGATCGTCGATCTGGAGTGCCTCCGAATTGCTGGTAGACGTCGATACAAACCTGTCGCCATGCAAGTTTTCAGGCACGCACAGCTTTCCAAATGATCATACTCGGTGGTGGTTGAACCAACCCCTTTGACATCAACTAGGTAATCTTTGCCAAATAAGGGTGAAAATACATGAAAATACAAAACATTTAAAATCACCAACTATATATTCTATATATATATATATACACATATTCTATCTACTTGTGAGATCCTCAAAAGCCAACTCATTTTTTTGCAGAAATCTTCCAAATCTGAGATCGACTCACGCTGCACTAGCTCGACTCAATGGATGGAAGCTGCAGCATTGTTGAAGGCTACTAGGACGCAGTTGTTGTGAATGGCTTGCTCCGTGGTTGATTGGTCCAACGTTTTGCCCAGCAACTCCATGATGAATGCCGGAAACGGCACTTCATAGGCTGAAAACACTGTGACAACATTGGGATGCTGGCAGGCTTTCAGGATCTGGAACTCTCGAAAAAACTGAATGACCATGTTCTCATCGAACTCTGGTTCCAAGATGCATTTCAAGGCGCCTGAGGTTACAAAGGTGCAACAGGAATGGTTTGTTTGTCTGAAAAACCTATCTCTGTTGCACCTTTGGCAAGCAAACCATTGCAGAAAAAAGATGTCTCTCCAGTCATTGCAGTCGTTGGCCGCAGCTTTTTTTGATGCGACCTTGGACGCTTCGTTGCACGGTGGCTTCTTGCAAAGAACCATGGGCTCAGCCTTATCCATCTTCTCTGCCTCCTCAGTCTTGGTCCTGGCCTTGCTGACCAGCACACCATACGCACCTCTGGCTGCCCTTCTTGGGAGCTTAAAGGACTATGCAAAGACGAGTCCTGCAACTCCGGCTTATGCTCCAAGTTCCACGAATTACAAATCCATAGAACTCGGAGCATAAGCCGGNCGTACGACGTACCTACGTACGTACGTACTACCGTACCTAACGTACCTAATAACTAACTAACTAACTAACGTAACGACGAACGAGAACAGAGCGAGTTGCAGGACTCGTCTTTGCATAGTCCTTTGCAGACTCTTCATTCAGCAAGAAAAATATATCCAAAAATACATCAATGAATGTTCATGCTTGAGTCGTCTCTTCGCTTTTTGAATCCTTTCATATCCTGAAAGCACAAGGAACCCCAGGCGCCTTGAAACGCATCAGGAAGCAAGAATTTGATCAGAAGATCTGATCAAACTCTGGCTTCCTGATGCGTTTCAAGGCCTCAAAGACGTTCGCGGAAGTTGGTGCGTACGCCGGAGTCGCAGGACACGTCACTGCGTAGTCCTTTGCAGAATGTTGATTGTCCTAATACACCAAGAAAAATACATCCAAAAATACCTCAATGAATGTTCATGCTTGAGTCGTCGTTTTGCTTTTTGAATCCTTTCACATTCTTTTTGAATCTTGTTTGATGTTTCAAATTTTTCAAATCTCAAAATTGAAGTTGAACAAACTCAGCAAGACTCCTCGAGCTTCTCTGCCGCATCAAAGTCAATCAGTTTGACTTCCCACGAAAGGCAGTCAAGCCGAGCAACTTGTGCCTGGTGGCACAAGTTGCTCGGCTTGATGTCTCGATGCGCAATCGAGACCGAATGCAAATATAGCACTGCAGCTGCAGCATTGCTGAACGCTACCAGGACGCCATTGTTGTCACTATGTTTATCCTTCGTCGATTGGTTCAACGATTTGCCCAGCAACTCCATGAGAAATGCCGGTTTCGGCACTTCATGGGCCGAAAAAACTGTGACAATGTTTGGATGCCGGCAGGCTTTCAGGATTGCAAACTCCCGAAAAAACTCGTCCACCAACTCTGGCTTCAAGATACGTTTCATTGCTGCCGGGGTTTCTTGGGCTATCAGTGTGCCTGCAATAACCATCCCCGTTGCACCTGTGGCGATCACATCCTTGCAGGCAAAGATTTTGCTCCAGACCGAAGAGAAGCAATATGACTCCAAGCCACGGCCCCATGGCAGACTCTTCAACCTACTGAACCACAGCAGTGACTGAAACTCTAGAAAGCCTCTTACAGCGGTCCGAGTGTCATGATGCTTTCAAAGACACATGTTTTTTAATCATTTTCCAAGTCTGAAATTCTTGCATGTGATCTGAGCATATCTTTGGTTTGTACGAACTTTTCACATCTTTTCCTTGATGCCAACCAGAGCCTCTGCATTGAAGGGCGCTAGCCGCTAGACATGTCCACCAGCTCCTGTTCTGAAAACAATAAGCTGAGGGACTGTGAAACCTTTTCTGGAACCTTGCCTCCGCAGAACCCTTCCAAAACCTCAACACATTCCCACTTTTGCACCATATTTTCCACATGTTCCAGTGAGTGTCCAACAACAAAAAACTCCTTCTGGACATATTTCCATACATCATGTAAAATTTGTGGCATGAAAATGTATACAAGTTCTTCCCTATCCCTTTTTCACACCTCGCGAAATCAGGTGAAGAAAAAAAACTCGAGAGCTAAATCTGAACCACTAAGTGGCTGCAGGTAGCAGCCAAACAATCCAAAGACTTTACCCCTCTTCATCTCCCAAAATCACCACAACAGACTATGTGACTATTTGCTTGTTGTAGGCTTGTCTTTCTTTCAGTTTGTTCCAAAAGCTTTGAAAAAGGAAACGAAGTTGATCCAAGTCAAACTGTCCAAAGTTTTCTGGTGCAGGTCCCTCGATACCATGGTGTTGGTCACGAATCTATCATGATCTATCCAGCTCTCTCGTAAATTGCAGCATCACAAGATACAGTGACATGTCAAAACAGCTTTCTGCCATTCTTTCCTTCAATTTCATGGCTTGGAATCCAAAGGAATCCATAGGAATTGATAAAAAAATCCATAGGAATCCATAGGAATCCAGTCGAGGAATCGCAGTGAAGCCACATCCGTGATATCCAACTGCTGAATTTGCGACCACTGTAGTATCGATCTTTCGTCGAAACCCAGGCGACCCCAAAAAACCCGGTTAGAGTCAGAGTGTGGGCATCAGCTGCGGGTAGTTGCATGCTGACTTTCCCCCAAATGTTTGGGGCCTTTGTGTAACCTTGGATTTTTGGTGCCTGCAAGCTTACAATATACAAATAGGATCCGAGGAGTGTCACTCCGACTGTGAGAAATAAACATCTCACTCTTCTTTGTCATGAAGGTCTCTTGTGTAAGTCAATACATACCTTATGCACAGCACTCGCACATGGTTGAGCAAAGAGGAAGTGAAGAAACTTGATGTCTTTCCGAACTCGGCACCGCACTGCACAATAGCATACCCTACAATGAAGGAGGCACAAGCCCACGCGTGCTCGCCAGTGAAGAGGAACTGGGCATTCAAAGCAAAAGCTGTCTTTGATCAAGGTCACTGGAAGGCATTCAGTTTAGAGTTTAGATAGATTGCTCTTTCTCGCTTCATAGATCAATCAGGTCCACGACAATTTAATCCCAACGTTCACGCCCACACCATACACAACTTCAGCCATGCCTCTTTGTCTCTGACATGTTCCTTGCTATCACCGGGCAAGTCCTGAAAATCAGGGTGAAAATGGAAAGTTGACACAGTCCAAGTCCAAGGTAACTTTTCCATGTCTTATCCTTCAACATACCCCCAAGCACTCTTCAAAAACCAACCTGGCCATCATCCATTTCTCCGCAAAAAATCTGTCCTGCTCTTGTGGCAACATGGGCATTTGCGGCGATGCCCCCATCTCTCTGTCATCATCCAAAAGATCCAACTCGTTGGGCTCAGAAAGATCTGCTGGGCTAAAGGAGCCACCTTTAGCCAACAAAGCAAGGGGTAGGAATCAATGGTTAAGGTGGAGATCTTTCAAGAAGGGAAGATCCAGTATTTTTTCATGGCAAGAAAAGCATAGAATGTAACACAACGGTTCTGTATCATGAACGGTCATCAAAGAATAGGGAAACTTGCTTGCAAAACGTCAAAACATCTAAATATCTAAAAAAAGGATATTATATCATGTACCGACGTTCTGAATACCCCCGCATCTTTCAACAACAAAATCCTTATCTTAAACATTTGATTGAGCTTTACACATACCATTGATTCTGTTGGCCTTAGCATGTCTCCCAAAATTGCCAAGCCACTGGCGACCACTGAAGGACCCGAGCCCTTTGCAAAGCTTGCGGAAGACCTGGATGGAATTCATGACATCAATTGATGACACCATGGATCAAACTCCAAAAGTAACCCCTAAATCTCAGTTTTCGTCCCGCCTCTGGAAAAGAAATGCTTGTAAGAGTGCCACGGGCAACCAAAAGGCAAAAACCTGGACTTGTTCAAGTTTAGCTTCAAAGCTGTCGAAGGCAATGCCAAGTGCAAACTAGAAATCAAAAAGAGAACCGCAACATACCCCTGGAGCATTTCAGAAAAAAGGCCTCCCCAAAAAACCCAAATCATCCAGGAATTCGCAAACATAAACTGTTGGTTCTGGGTTCCAGGGGTAAATCCTTCCAGGTGTTGGTCTCCAACGACCAAGGCGGCAACGCTTCTGACACAACCTCTGCTGGCCATTCCACAAAGCTCCTCAGATATATGGTGTTTTGAAATCTTGTTTTCAGAGACTCTACAAGTACGCCCCGCAAAGAGTACCCTGTGTTTAGATTGCTTGATGATATACATATATATATATATACATATATATATATATACACACATCATCATATATACACTGAGCACCTGCCCCTGTTTCAATCTGCAAAACTTCAACTTTGGCGACTTTGCAGACGAGGTGCAAGGTAGTATTTTTTACAAGAATAGAACGTGGCAGGGGGCTCAAGTGTCTGAGCCACTGAAGGAAAAGCCGAAATAAATTTCATGGCCTTTTTTTTCCTGAAACATCTACCCACAGTATATGGACTAAGGAAACCACAAAGCCAAAGGATGCTGCCTTTTTGTCTGCATCATCGCAGGCATGTTCTGCTTATAGTACGCCAATGGCAGGGCATCCAGCCCTCTCAGAAGCCAGTCCGAATCCATTCGTCAATGTCTTTGATGTCAGGGCAGGAACAGAATGACTACATGCGACAAATGGGCATTCATTTGATGTTCTTTCCCCTAGTGCAAAAATCATTAGAATATTCTTTTGGCATGCTCAAAACGTGACCTGTAACGAGATTCGTTGTGAAACATATCCAACTCGTGGGCATTTCAGAAACTTTATCCAGGTCCGGATGTCAGAGGATTCCCAGCTTGGCATTTTCCCAAATTGGCACCACAAGACGAGCTGAAGCCCAAATTGTCGTTGAGGTAAACCGTGAACCCTCCACTCTTCCCTTGTTTCTAAAGCCTTGGGCTCATTGCGAAAACGACATATTGGGGACAGCCCTCCTGAAACGATATTGCAGAAGTCTCAGAATGTACAATCTCTTACAAATCGATCTTTCACCAACACGGATTCACCCAAACAAAGTACAACCCATTTTGTTGACTTGGAAACTGAGACTTCCCAAGACAGGTCGTCTGTGCAGTCACCGATTTTGACGAAGCACCGGACGATGTCTGTGAGACGGGTTCTGTGACAACAGGTCGAGATGGAACTGCATCTCGTCTCCCCTCTTACAACAGCTGTGCAGTCCATGACTAATTCCATGCATGTCAAATAAGCCTCGTATCTAAATAATACACCTACATAATAATCTCTATATACAATAACATATGTATACTCTAAATTATATATAGATACATACATATATATACCTATACGTATATTTACATAGAATTATGGCCATAAATCTCCCGAAAAAAAACCTCATATTTCCATTTCGACCACCATGCAATTGTGCATTGGCCTAAATAGCCACTTGGGCCTTCAGAGCAGCAACGAAGCTCGCCACATCTTCAGTCTCCATGAAGCGTGAATAGATCTCGGTGGGTGGCAATCATCACGAGGTTTGTTGGGTCGGGGGAGTCGCCAACTCGCAACATCAGAATGTTCGATACGGTATCTCCACGCATCAAACGTTTTAAACTGGAGATCAGGTTTGAAAAAAAACGTAAACCCAACGCAAGCTTTTTGTAACCTGAAAAAAATTGAAGAACTCAGCATGAAAAAAAAATTCAGCCCGCAACGCGTAAGAAAGCTTGAGCCCAAGGGGAAGAATCTGACTCCCTCGCATGGCAACAAAGGCGCTCCTTTTCCCAAGCCTGTCAGGGAAGGGCATCACGATAAATACAACTAAACACCCATCATGCACTGATGCCGGAAACTATTAGGGCCACTGGGTCCGTCAATTTACGATATACATATCATATACATATCATATAGATATCATTTACATATCATATACATATCATATACATATACATATAGATGTATGTTATAAACATGAATCAATATGTACAAATACATTTATATGTACTTCTACCATCTTTGGTCATGGTCTCCCTATCATTCGCCACTAAGCCACCCAAGTTTCGGTACATCCATCTGCTCCGCCTCAAGCCAGCCATCTTCTGCTAAGGCTGACAATAGGCTGGTGATGTGCGTCCTGAAAAAAAAGTGTTTTTTTTGACTCAGGAAGCAACCTGCGCTTCGAGTAGCTGAAACATAGAAGTGGAAAATGCATGGAAATGGCCCTTTTAAGAAACTAGTAATACACAGAGCGACATATTGCCACAGAGTCTCCTCAACAGAAAGCTGTTAAGTCGCACGAAGGATGCCACACGAGGATTGCCCTGACCAAGTCGTCCATGCTTGCTATGGTTGGTTGATTTTGCCATGGCAACCTGGTCACCTAGTGTCCACCAGCCCCCACCTTTGGCGAGCCGATTCTATAATCCATGGACCTTTGCATTCAGGAAGTTTCGATGGTCAAATCAAAAGATGATGGAATTTTCCAATCCACTTGCAGCCACAGATGAAGGGTGACTATATTAGTAAGGAAGGATTTCATGCTTTAATTCGATCTATTCAACTCCATACTGTTTTGATAGTACCAAAATCCAGGTTCCTTTTGTGAATCAATTAGTGCAAATCTCATTATAATATATAACCATGAATATCCAAATATCATTGAATTTCCAGTGTTTGAACTGCTTCAACCATCCTCCACTACCAGAACATCAATAGAGGCTCCCACCACCCATCGCGTGGATCCATATCCCTACGGCCTCACTGGTCGTGCAATCGTTGGTTCCCGAGTCAAGGGTAGAAACCTGAGCTTTTGACCACTCGGGGTGGAACCTGGCCTCAGATCAGCCAATCAGCCCCATGTTGATGGTTCAGAAATCGCAGCTTACCAACGCAACATGAATATAAAAAGCCTGTAAAATAACGGGGAGATTTACCAAATATATCCAAATATCAACTGGTGATCGCCGGATTTCTTCATGACGTTACAAAATCGCGATGTGAGAGATGGGTGCCTCTGCAATGGCATGCTGACCGCCTGAAGCCATGGTATTGAAAGTCACTCTCCACTGCTGGACACGTTCTGATGTTGCTATGTAGGAACTGTTCTGTGCGTAAGTAGTTAAGTAAAGTAAAATCAGTAAGTCAGTATGTCAGTAAGTCAGTAAGTAGAGATCCTGATGAGAACAAAATGCAGAAAAAAAACATGCAGTAAGACAAATCCCAAGCCTGAGTCGGTGAGCATGGTGATGGATAGTCCCCAGACTGGCAATACATTGGAAGCAACTTCAGCCAATCCAATTGATAGAAGCCAATCCCAAAGGCTCTTCTTACACAAAACAACAGCCAAAAAAAACAGTTGCTGTTGAAGCATCCAACAATTCATCAAACTGACTGACTTCTTTCATTGCTTCGGGACCTAAGCAAAACAAGTCAATCCGTCAATCTTATTTCTTTTTTTTCATGAGGAATGCCAACCTGGGTAGGTCGCTTCACTCCATGTGGAGAATAGATGGCTTCAGCCCTCAGGATATGCAAGATGATGGTTGGATATTTCATGATATTTCATGGTTTTTCGCTCACAAAAAGCTCATCAATCCATCCCAGGAGTTGTTCCTTTGTTGCTGATCAAGAATCGTAGAAGCATTCCCGCAGCTGAGACAGGGCGAGATTTTGGCCTCCGCCGATTGAGAAATCTCAATTCAAAAATCAGTCCCAAGGGAAGAAAGCAGGAGTTGCAAAACAGCACTATTTTGTTCCATCAACAACGGGAATGCGGCATTTTTCTACTCAAACGACAAGGAGAAACCACACACCTCCCGGCCTTCAATGCATGACGACCACTACTCCCACCAGTACCAGCTCCAGTTCCGGCTCCGGAAAATCCCTGTCTGCAGCTTAGGATGAATCGAAAAAACTCGCTGGAGCCGCTGGAGAGAAGCAACGAGGTTCATTCAGCGGCTGTTTTCCAATCACCAATTGCTCGGGTCGTTTCGCGCACAAGGGGAATGACTTCTTTCAAAAGGAGTTTTTGCGAAAGCCGAAAGCCAACTATCCAACAGTTTCTATTGAAACCAGCACTTTCTTCGTGAAATCCTTAAAGGAAGTACATCCCTTGATCTTCATTATCTGATGCGAGTGGTAGCATCTGACATTGGCGCCAGAAGTCTCATGTTAGACCCTGAGACCTCGGCGCTCGAGCTAGGGGGCTCCTCATTCAAAGCCCCTGAAAAATGTTTCTTTCCCATGCCATGTTGAAGCATGGGAGCATTTCGCGGCTATATACAATCCTTCAGTTTCAAGTTTTCAAGATTGACATACCATCAAGAAAAACGAAAAAATGTTGAAATACATTTTGTGAGTTTTGCTGGAATCGTGGCATTTCAGAAAGGAACTTGTACTGAAGGAGAAGTGGAAGGCGAAACAAAGGGCACATTCACCTTAGCTGCAAATTCTCCATGCTCTAGAAATGAAAGGCAGTGCTTCATACTATTTCCACAATTTCAACTTCAAATCGTTTTGACTAAAAAAAATTCAAGTGACAAAAGAAGCCGTCCCTTCCTTTCACTTCTTAGATTTTTTTTCCTGGCTTGCCGAACCAGGCGAGACTTTTTGGGAAAAAGGGGCATCCTCAAAGCTTACCATCTATATATCTCTCCAAACGAACCTTCTTCTCTTTCTTGTCTTTCTTCTCATCCTGAAAGGCAGAAACAGCATCGTGAGTTGCAAGCAATTCTGTGCAAGGAGGCCTTTACATCAACCTTGGATCAAGAAAAAGAAAGGCAAATGCTTACAGTACAGTGGCAGTAGGTAAACCTACAGGACCAGAAACTGGTAGGCAGTTGAAAAGCCAACACAGGCAATAGATTGCCAACCTACAGGAATAGGAACAGCAAGGGATAGGCAGTTGAAAGCCTATGGAGGCAGTAGGTTGCCAACCTACAGGACGAGGAACAGCAAGGGATAGGCAGTTCAAAGCCTATGGAGGTGGTAGGTTGCCAACCTACCTACAGTGACTAGGAATAGCAAGGGACAGGCAGTTGAAAGCCTATGGAGGCAGTAGGTTGCCAACCTACAGGACTAGGAACAGCAAGGGATAGGCAGTTCAAAGCCTATGGAGGTGGTAGGTTGCCAACCTACCTACAGGACTAGGAATAGCAAGGGACAGGCAGTTGAAAGCCTATGGAGGCAGTAGGTTGCCAACCTACAGGACTAGGAACAGCAAGGGATAGGCAGTTCAAAGCCTATGGAGGTGGTAGGTTGCCAACCTACCTACAGGACTAGGAATAGCAAGGGACAGGCAGTTGAAAGCCTATGGAGGCAGTAGGTTGCCAACCTACAGGACTAGGAACAGCAAGGGATAGGCAGTTGAGAACTTATGGAGGCAGTAGGTTTTAAGCTACAGGACTTCGAACAACCAGCAAGATGCACTTCATTACCTGTTGCGATGCTTGGCAATGGTCTCAGTCAAACTGTTTCAAGTAATCAAAGTGTTTAATGAGCACCTCCTCCTTTTCTTTCTTGTCCTGTAGTCAAGTGAGGCTTTTGAACAAGACTGACTTGCCAACACAAACGGGCCTTCTTCTCTTTCTTGTCCTTCTTTTCCTGCTGTGGTTCAATTGCAGCGGAAGAGCCCTTCTTTACAAAATGAACAAAACCAAAGCAAACTTCAATGCCCTGCTGTCCAAAATCCCATTGCATTACTTGGAGCATCACAGGTGGCTCTGAGTATCTGACTTCATCCCCCTCCTTTTTTTCCTGAGGAAGACACTGCGCTGCCAATGACATGCAGGTTTTGCAAGCAGAGGGGGGCACCTTCTTGTCCTTCTTCTCTTTCTTGTCTTTCTTCTCCTATGGATTCAGAAACTGGCCACTGCCAAAAAGTGCATCACAAAAATAGTACACTCCACGACTCCACAACACTCTCAAGAATGATACACTTAATGTTGTACGGCACTGTATTAGCTTAGTTACATAATCATCAAGACTTTGAAAAGACAAAGTATCTGTGCTATTCAACAACTCCGCACAAAAATATGGTGACACCAAGCCTCCTCCAAATCTTCCAAATCTGGCAAGCCTTACCATTGGTTCAGCGAATTTTGCCGTAGTTCTCAAATGGAATGGACGCCAAAGACGTCGTTATTAGACTCTACAAATGTCAGCATTGTTCATGTTGCTCCAGCATCTTTAGGCACTGACTGGGAGATTTCTCTACGGCCGCTCCACCAGGCCTGGTGCGATTCTATGCGACGCTGGTGGCCACGTGGCCACCGGCCATGCCAAGTGGACCAGACATGGCCGAGTTCCAAACGAAGACCTTGACCGCATGCTTGCAGTGGATGTGATCTTTTCTTCACCTCAAATTGGGAGTGCGATTCTGAAAAAAAGTATGGTTGTGAAAAAAGGATTGAAAAGGTAGAAGTAAAAATCAAATATTAGCTAATGAGTTTTTATTTAGCTGTTACTTTTGGCTACTTTTTCATTTTCTTAGAAAAGCCCAGTTGAACTGCTACTTGCGCCACTTGGATCTCCAACGGTCTCCACTCCCCAGCACTGCCAAGGCTAAAAGAAACTCCGTCTGCAGCTCCAAGCGTGACCTTGCAGGTCAAAGACAGTTTTGAACGGTGAAGGGTCGTATACCCTCTGGTAAACTAACATAGCTGGCTGGAAGAACCACCATGTTGAATAGGAAATACATCGACTCAAATGGTGCCTTTTTCCAATTGCTATGTTTGGTTATCAGAGTGTAGGTTTACACTCCTTAGAACTAACATAGCACCTGAAAATGGGCCAAGGAGATTTCATCTTCCAACTTCCGGCAATCCATTTTCAGGTGCTACGTCAACAGTATGTTAGCTTACAGGGAGGGAACGAAAAAATTTCTGTTGCCAAGTTGCTCCATGAGAAGGTATGGACCATCCCCATCAGCACTTTTTAGTGCAATAGATCGATCCTGCTCCTCATCAGCCAGTGTGCCCAAGCCACCTGAGTGACTGGCTGATGAACATCTGAACCCATCACATTGTCTTCCATGACATGAATGGCAATGGAAGAAATCAATGAAACGACACGGACGAGTTGCTGTCATCCCCTAAGTCTGCCAAAGTTGCCGCACATGCCTGCCGAATCTATCCGTTTTTTTTGCATCAAGGCATCAGAAAGACCCTGGAGATTGCATTTGCTTTTTGACATCTCATCACCCTACCTGTACACCCGTGCACAATTCTTACATTGCAGCAGAGCCTGCGCTCGAAGTAAGGGAATGGAGCACACTTGGGAGCTGTTCTGAGCCTGCCAAAGATGCATCTAAGATATTCATACTGTTGATGGAAGAAATCCTGCACCAATTGAGGTTGGTAGTTTCTCCCATTATTTACAGGGTTTTATACATCTCAGGTGCAGGATTCCTGAACCATCAACAGTATTCCACTGAGCAAGACATGACCAAAGTCATGTGCCGCTCGACCCGTTGTTCAGATTGCCTCCACCACCTTGATATCTCGAATGGCTGCATCCAAGTAACAAAGGACCTGCAGCCACCGATGGATGCAACTCAGTTACATCCAAAAGCTTCAGCTGTATGAAACTACCATAGTAAGATACCCATATCTGCGGCTATACCTATATTTCAGCCTCATCTCAAAATATGGGGGGGATCAAATGCGATCAAAAATATGGGGGGGGGATCAAATGCAATCAATGGGTCAAGTCCCCTGAATCTGCCAATGTTTCACTGTGGTAATCTTGATCAGACACACCTGGACCCGCTTTCCAGAAGAGGTCACATGTACGAGACTTCGACCTGCCACGGTCTTTCAATTCACTGTCTGTTTCGAAAAGAGATTCCATTTGCGCATTCTTCCAAGAACATTTAGACCACCTGCTTTCCGTACATCACGCAAACATTCATACGAGTCACTAGTATTCCTTTTGGTTTCACTATAGCCGCACTAAGAAAGCTTCTTGCCGGTTACCACTGCCACTGGTGCCATCTGCTTCAGGCCTCCAAAGCACGAGGTGACAAATCGTCGCGTGGAATCCACAGTCAGCTCATTGGCCTGCGGGGGTTTTCATCAACAGCTGCTGCTGACAATGGTGGCAACCCACAAATGGAAGAATGCCCACAAATCGTACGTAGATACCGATACAGTAATATGCAGACAGGTAGAGATGCCGAGATTGGATGATTCCCCAACCAATGGTGAAACAACGTGCCTTTTGCAGCTCCTCGTCTTCCAAGTCCCGACCAAGTTTGATGAACTGCCAACAATTGTGCTACACATCCGCTACACATCGAGCTTACACGATAAGTCTGGAATCTTCCTTCTTTCTACTGAGCTTCATAGCAAATAGAGAAATAGAGTTCTTTCTACTTGAGATTGGCAAACCCGTTTCCAAATGGATGAACAAAAAAACAAGCAATTTCAAGATTCTTTAACAGGGGAGCTGGCCTCAATCTGATCCCGCAACTTCTGCAAATGTTGGTCAGGGACCTCGGGTTGGCCCTTTGGCCCCATGCTGCTAACAGACTTGTCCTCAGAGTTACTGCGCTCAGCATCTGACACCATGAGACTGTGCAACTTTTAGCTTCTCCTGAGAAGCAAAGAGATGACAAAAATTGAGATATCCTGTCATGTGTGTGTGTGTACGTCTACATATGTAATGTAATCATATGTATGTATGTCTATATATATATATATACAACAAAACATATTCAATACATCTAATCTTTGTCATCTAAGGAAAAAGGCTTGGGCACCACTCTATGGATCGTCACAATAAACCTAGAAATCTATCATTGGGTTGGAGTGCATCACATCTCTCCTAGATTGGCCTATCTGTGGCTGGCCAGCCTGGCATGTGGTCTCATCTTCCGCATCCTCTGAATTCAAAAACTTTGGCAATTCCTGAAGGTCACAGGAAGTCACAGGTCGGTCAATGAGTCATCATACAATCTACATCTCCGTCGTTTGAAAAACTGAGACTTGTTTTGAAGCTTGTGGGCGTTTTTTCATGGAAAAAAATGATTGTTGTTGCCAGTCCTCTATGAAGGTTTCACGTTCTCTCACCACCTCATAACAAATGGCAGTGCAGATGCAATGGGTCACAAGGGGTCTTAGCTGCACATGGACAGGGTTACAGGGTTACAACTAAGTACAACCCTTCATATGGGAAATGGTTGGGTAACCCTATAACCCGTGACCTACATGCAGCTGAGTCCTTCTGAAACCGCTGGCCTTGTGCTCCTGCAGCTTTGCTTCAGCCTTGGAGATGATGTTCTCATCGATACCCACAGATTGGGCGAAATCAATGGCCTCGTCGAAGCCATCTGAAAATGATGCTTGTCAAACTGGACCATCCCCCCAGGTAGGGGAGAAAAATCTTAGAAATATTTGAAAACACCACCCAGCAATCCCTTCTTGAGTGATCTTGGTCTGTGGTACTATTTGGTATTTCGTGATGTAAATCAGTAAATCCCGAAGTATCGTCGTCGGTACAGATGCAGCAGTTGATGTGCCTCTTTGAACGCAGCCGTCTTGCCGCGCACCAGCCCGCCCTGAGCATGTGAGCGTTCCGTTGCTCTCATCATAAAGTTGCTATTCTCGACTTCAAACAATCCCTATCCCCGACGCCTGCAATGCAGCTTGAGCATCTGCTTTGGCTGAATTCTCCTCCTTGGTCACAGAGAAGTGGTCATAGGGTCCCCCGCCAGGTCCGCCAGCTGTGCTTTTGCAAGAACGAAGAGAACAACGTCAATACCCTGAGACCAAAATTTTGAAAATAAAAAAAGAATCTGAGCACAAAGCATCTTCTTCCTCATCCTCTTCTTCTGCTTCTTCCTAAAACCAGGCGTTTTTCCGTTGTTTCATTCTTTGCCGGAAAACTAACGTCTGAAAAAAACGAAAAATCCTCACGCCGACCCTCGCCTCGCCCTCTTCCTGGTCTTCTTCAAAGGCTTGTTGGGAATCCACCTTTGAAGGTGTCCCCATAGCCATCTCGCTGCATTTGGCACCCATGGTAGAAACCCCAACCAATCAACGGCAATCAAGCGCCATTGGAAGGGAAGCACTGGGAAGATGATGAGATGTGACTTGGTTGCTTCTGTTTTCCTTGTGGGCTTGACCCCCTGGTGGGGTCCAGAGCTCAGCTAAAATGAAAGATTTGTGTGATGGGATTTCAGATGAGGATCATTTCATCAAATTCCTGAACTTGTTGATGCAAGACATGACTGGTATGAGCTGTTGGTTGGCAATCTTTCAGCTAGGAAACAGTTTGAGAAAGGGAAAGGAGGTTTGTTAAGGTTCCAATCAGTACAAAGAACATGTACCGGAACTGTAAGCAAACATACAGCTGAGCCAAAATTGCATTCACATATCTTGTCAAATGCAGACTGGAAGGTTCTAATCAGGACAGCAAAGACCTCAATATCTTGACCTGCTAAAGACTTGATTCAGAAAATCCACAAGGCGCACCGCCATTGTACCAGAAGTGGTTCCATGGCCTCGGAATTATTTGAAGAGAAAGAACTCAACAAAACTGAAAAAGCTGAAGCTTTCTGTCGCATCTGCAGGGATCCAACGCGGTCAAATGCAAAGATGCATCGCACCCTACAGATGCGCCGGTTTTCGTCTTTTTCTCTTTTTATTCGGCTTGAATCGAATCAGTTTGGTGATCCTTCAGTCGCAGGACATTTGGAAAGCCCAAGGCTTCAATCTCCTCTTCTCGGTGAGTAATGAGTACCACAGCAATATCCGTTTCGGCCAAAGTCCTCGCACATCGTGGTGTCCGATTGGTTCACTGTCAGGTTCGAATATAGACAATCTCTTTCTAGCAAACTAAACATTAAGATCATTTCATCATAGTTTCCGAAATCAAATGCAAACAAACCATTTCCGAAAATGCAAACACCCAGTCATGCCGAGTGAGCCATCAATTGAAAACCACCCGAAACACGCGCACTATGATGGAGATGGCAGTACCCAAGTTCAATCCAATGAATTGACATCTGTGGAAAAATCGAAAGGAGGGCGGATGCACCTGTCCTCAAAGCCCTCAGTAGTAGCAGTCGATTTTCCCCTGAAAGGCCATGGGTTGGCTCATCCAGCAAAAGAAGACGCGGACATTTCACCTCGTTTCAACACCCTTCCATGCGATCTTCTGTGTGAAACAAGTGCTGGATGAATTGAACATCTTTGAGACTGTCAACATTCTCTGTAAATACCCGTTTTCCATAAGTCATCATGGACTTCAAAGGTTTCCAAGTGTGCAACCTTTGACAAAACGATTGTTGCAAATCTCACAAACTGCCAGGTGACCAGTGCTCTGCAAAGGAGAACCAATTTCTGCTGCCTCAAGATGGGTTCAAACAAAATATGGTTTCACAAGTTTTACAGAATTTTTTTACAGCTACACAATAGTCACATAAAAATGTCAAAATATGTGGATTCGTTTAAGTGAAGAGATACAGGTATATATCAATGTACATCATAATGTATCATACATGTCACATACATAAGAAAAAAAACATGCAAGTTCGACAATCTCGAAGCAAAAATGATGCAATGAAATGCTACCTGGAGTCCCATGCGAAAGGTCGTGAAACATAGCTCCCTCCTTGAAAGATGGCAACAAGGACAATATCTTCTCGCCCTTGGGTGCCACCACCAAGTCCTGCAAACCTGAGAAAGTCGAACCGGTAAATCTCTGACAAATTATGGATGATTTTTTTGTACCATATTTTCCACCATACTGTTGATGGAAGAAATCCGGCGATCACCAGTTGAGGTTGGTTAAAACCCTGCAAATAATGGGATAAACTACCAACCTCAACTGGTGATCGCCAAATTCCTTCCATCAACAGTAGTTCACCAACCAATTTCACCCACAAATTTGAGGGCAACAAAAAGCCCAACAAACACTCAGGCTTAAACCCAACATCTCGGCCCACTGTTGCACCGTCTGAATCTGCGTGGCACTGGGCTCTGCATATAAGCCGATGCTGTCGAAGAGTCCAGAACAGGCCACTTCCCAGGCAGTGACTTTGCGATCAAAGCGGGGATCAGAAAAAATCAAGAACTCCATATGAAGCTCACTGGAGATCACACCCAACTGTTTCTTGATATTCCAAATGCTTTCTCCACTACCCTTCCGTCGACCAAATAAATGCAAATTCTGCGTGTAGCCCAGTACATTTTCGCCCGTGATGAGATCAAACAATGTTGTCTTTCCAGTGCCATTTCCTCCAACGACGATCCACTTTTCGCCTTCCCGAACAGTCCAGTTGAACTTGTCAAATACACGAACTGGGCCATACCTCAAATGCCAATACAGGTATCGAATACTTGAATACATCCACGCGACACGCGACATCTTTTCAGTGCTCCTTTTACTGGTCCGATGGTATATTGTAAATCATTATGCTCTTGTGCCTTCACATGTAACAATGTAACAAACACCCTTGGTACAACCAACTCAGTTACTGCATCTTGGAAGCTCTATGGTCACATCCTTAAACTCCACCAGGGGCTCTCCGCTTTGAACCTCACAACGATGCCGACGCGATGAAGATATTTTTTTGCATCAGCCCCGCGGTGAAATTCCTAACGAGTCAAGTCACTACTGGTGCCACTGGTGTTAGGGAGCTTGCAGCTTCTGCGTGAGAATCCTGGCAAACCAAAGTGTTGAGACAATGCTTTCAACTCATCCATATCCATTGATTCCAACAATATGTTGGATATACAGCCAAAAATCAACATTCATACCAGATTCATACCATCTAAAATCCCAAGCTTAAAAGGAAAGTCCTCTTCCAAATCATCCTTGTTAGGAATCCATGTTAAACCTCTGTGGTGTATTCGAAACCACCACTTGTTTGGTCTCCGAGTCGACTCTGAAGCAGCAGAGTCCTGAAGAAAAGATCGAACCTTCATTTCCATTTCGGACCAGGATCCAATGCCTTAGGGATGAAAGACTGAAGCAGTTTTGTTTTTTTGTTGGTTTCCAGTGCTTGGCCACAATTGCAATGCTGCGTCAGGTTAATGGTAATCTTAATAGTGCCTGACATGACAATTTCATTCCACCATCAGCAGCTTGGCAGCATGCCAAATGATATCTCACCATGCGGCTGAGAGTCTGTGGTCTGTGCCATCACCTTGTCCAAGCAACAGTACAGAGCTTGGAAGTGGCACTAAATCCTCTAATCGATGCACAATCATCACCTTTGAACGTGGGAGACCGACATGTGAAGGGAAAAATCTACACATACAATGCATGAAAAGCATTCAAACAATTTTCAAAACATTGACATGACAATCAAAAAACATCAAGGATATGCCAAAGCTTTTGGGAAAGTTACTAAAGCTCGGGGACTCTCGTCGAAGAAGCTCTGCAGCATACTGGCTAGCTCCACGCGGGAACTCTTGTCCAGACCATCAAAGGCTTCATCGAGGATCAAAAGACTGGGCCTCAGATTCTCTTCCCGCCGTTTCGGTCAAATCAGCTGGGATCGAATAGCTTATGACAAATTGTGAACCAAACAACTGTGCAAGAGATTCTAGAAAAAAAAATCATGGGGATTTCATGGCAAGAAAAGATAAATGACCAAACTATTCAAGGACAGTGGTCTTCAACTGTTTGATCCTCCTACACTGGAGTCTAGGTCTGCTTTGAAAAACTGCCAGCACTGCCATCCTCATTTTGCTCACTTGTCGCTTTCAGTAAGACTCTGGCTCTTTTAGCAGTGCATCCACCATAAGAAGTTTCCGCCCCTGCGAGGAATGCTTTGGTCACATCAATTTCCAACATCACCAACTCGCAAGCCTTGGAAAAAAATGGGATCCCATTGTTTTGTGGAAGATCTTTTTTTTCCCAAAAAAAAAACTCCACCCATTGAAAAAAATTGGAAAAATGGACCTTATTTTTGCCGTGTCATGCAAGCCTCGCCCGTGGAGAGCGCAAAAAGCGGTCTGTGTCGCAGTTGCCAAAGGCCGAAGAAATGTAAAAGTCTTGCAGCATTGCCTACAATGTAACCCATGAAAAAACACCGTGGCAACGAAGTTCACAAAAAGCTCATGCAATTTTTGTTCACATCTTACATCCTCGATCATCAAATTGAATCTGAAAGTTTTGAATCTAATCCTCCCCAAATCGTTCCGGTCATAATTTTTATCTTTAAAACTGGTTCAGGTCATCATTTTGTTTCTAAACTTTTTGAAAGACCTCCAGGATTTTGCTTCACTGTTTCAAACATGGCATTCAAACATTTTCAAATCGGATGAAAATCGGCACCTGACGAAGAGGCAGCTTCCAACTTCTCCAAAAGCGGGTGGGATCCATCAGCATCATAAGGCACTGGTAGCGGAGAAACTCGACTGCGAGGTGGTCGAAATCCTCAGGAATCTCCTAGAAAAAGCAGGAAAAGTTGGATTTGTTGCACTGTAGTAATATGAGGGTTATTCATAACTTATACCTTTGAAATAAACCTTTGTATCTTTTTTCATGAATTTTTCAAAAGAATTGAAATTGTATGATGCCAGTATGTTTCTTTCTCATGTTAGTGAAGGTAATCTCCAAACATCCAACGGACCTCTGAAGTGCTTTTGTTGGCCATGTCACCGCTGGTGGCCGGGTCGTAGTCAGGATCATCTGGATGCAGATTTGGAAACAGAAACGACGCGACCTCGGAGCAAATCCAAAAATTTGCGAAGGTTTGAGACATTCCAAGGGGCTAATGATACCTGGAAACTGTACAGTTTTTTGCCTGCTAGCGGAAATTAATGCAGGGAAGTCTACGAGAAGTTTATGTCTTGACATCTCTAGAACAATATCAAATCTGTGCTGCGACTGAGACCCGCTCCGTTGCTCTCAAATGCCGTGTCTCATAGCGGCTCTCCAAGAAATCCCGGCGTTCGTCCTTCATGACTTAAAAATTTCCAGGAATGGAAATGAAGCCCAATGACAGAATACCCACATCACACAACACCTCAATCGAACTCATGCAACAAAAGTAATGATTTTTTTTCTAGTTGTCTGAAGGATGTGGGATGCTGTCACTGCTTGGCCTGCAGCACTTGCCGTTGGAGATCAAAAGAAACATAGGCTGTAGAACCGTATGCTTCTTCCTTAGCAAAATTGGACCAACATAACAGCCCATATCATGAAAAAAATATGAATACATATGAATGTACTAGTCTTAGTATCATAGTAATCGTATCTGTGAATCTATTATACATATAGAAAGCATATTAGTGAAAACCAAAAATGTACACAATAAAACATGTCAGCTGCAACCCCATGGAAACCGATATCCAAGGCTCCCATCGTTGTAGCAAGGTCTGTGCCACGGTGCTCTTGCCCGCACCATTGGGTCCCAGAATGGCCCAACGTTCCCCTGCTTCAACTTTCACCTTGAGATCCTTCACCAAGATCCGCGGTGGTGGCCCAGCTTCCTTGGTATTTTCGGAAGCAACTGCTATTGCAACATCCTCCTTTTTACCATAAGAACATATATATTATATATACGTATATATACAGTACATACCAAAAATGGTATGAAAAGTCAAGCTTGTTAGCAAGTTTCAATGACACCAAGCATCGATGTTCTGCTTCAGCTCCAAGCACGGTCGCTGTGACGCGTGACATCGACTGTGAGAGAAACTCAGCTTCCGTCGCGCTAAGGCAACAATGGGCCACGTCCAGCGCACCATGCGACCCCAAGGAGGTCCGATACCAAGCTATGCCGTGGGGACACGTGGATGCCGTGTTCATGAAATCATGAGCTTTGCCAGTATGGGTATGGAACTGCCCCAACCGTTAAAGAAACAGTCCCAAAAAAAGGAGATTCAGGTGGAGGTCACTAAACTAAAGCGACCAAGTCATCATCAATCCTTTACCAGTGGTACAGTTTGGTGGCATCGCTTGATTTTTCTTATGAGCTGCAATTAATGGCAGGTGGAATGGAAGAGCTTCATACGTAAAACAAGGACAACTTTTCTTGGGAGAAATAACCATTGGATCAACCATCGGATCAAAGTTCCTTCAGTAAATTTGTCTTCTTGATTCTGGATTCATGACATCCTTGAGAAAGCCAATGGCTCCTTGATGGAGATGCTTGTTTGATGGATATGCGGTGGAAACAAGAAACGAAGCTCTGCTGTCGCTATTGTGGACATAGCATCAGCAACAAATCTATATGTTGCACACAAGAGATTATCAAGATGATCAAGCACGACATTACTACAACGAAGGTCCACTAACAAAAAGAATCAAATATACTCAAACAACCTTACCATGTTCTGGAAATATACCCTTTTTTCCTCCACAAAAAGGTGGTGAATACCCCAACAAAAGGGAAATCCACCCCTCAAGATCCAGGCAACTTCCACCTCCCGGTGTCACAGCGGCACTTGCCGTGCCGCCGGGATTTCCCCGGTTGAAGCCTGTGGGTGAATCGAAACAACATCAGGTTGTATGTACACAGTCAGTATACGTATCAGGTATGTATAATATATCCATGACATAGATGCCAATTCACAGCAACCGGACTATATGGCCAAGCGAAAAAAAAAATCACCCCCTCACAGACTGTACAATGGGGACCTTCCCTTGAGAAAGTTTTCCGTATGTGCTTCCCCCTGAGACTCCGGGCTAGAAGTGGCTGCTCCAGCCTGAAAAATGCACAACGAAAAACCCCAGGTTGGAACAACCCCGATGGACCGGTGTTTCCCACCACCAGCCTCCAGCTCTGGACCCGGAAGTGGAGCATACGCATCCTTCAGCCGCTCTTGAAAGTCGCTTTTCCGAGGCTCTCGGTACCTATCACTCCAATGTTTTCCAGGCCAAAACTGATGGGCTCAGATTTAGTGTGAAAAAACCATTCAGGTTGAGGATATGGATATGATCTAGATCTGGTCATTGACCCCTCACTTGGAAGGAATGTCAACCGGATTGACTCAGGATTGATTGAACATGACTGAAAACATCTTGTGCTTCCAAACTCAAGTGACGTGAAAGTCATCAAGACAACGTGGCCTTTGACTTTGAGCCACGCTCGACCGGGGCGTCACTGGCAAACTCCTCGAGCAGCATGAAGATCGACCAGAAAGGTTGAGAAGGATCAAATCGTGCATCAGTTGAGTACCTTGTGATTCACTATCGCCTGTGGTGCTTAATCGTATCATGCTTTGGCCCCTAACAGGCAGCCTCATCATCACCATCGTCACAACCGTTCAACCCCAAAAACTGGTTGAATCAAGGTAGTGATTTTTCTCCAATCTCCTGGGTCTTCTTGAGCTGCAGGGTGAAGGAGTTCGAGACCTTTCCGTTCCACACAGGATCCCTAAACGACCATGAAATCCTTCCACCCCAACCGCTTTCGCACCTTAGAGGTGCTGTCCGAATGGAGCTCCTTGGGGAGAACCTACACACAGCTGCTGACAGGATGACAGGATGTCGATGTCAAGTCATACTGTTAGCTGAACTCCAAACAACTTGGGCCTGAAGGAATCCCCGAAGTCCCGGAAGTTGGGTTCAAGTTTCAGCGTGTTTTCCTGCGAAGGGAGGAAGTTGTATCAAATAAAATCAGCTTTCAACCAAAATTTTCCAATGGCAAGGCAATGCAAAGCAAGGAACTACCAAGAATCCGCTGCCGCTGCATGCAGACTCACCACTGATTTTTTTTGAAAGCAAAGCATCGCATCAAAGACATAGGTTGCAGCTTGAGCTGCCAAGTTTTAGGAGGTGAAGACGAACTTTGCTTCTGCCCTCTTCTTCGTTAAAAAAAAATCCCACGCTTGTCAGGAACAGCCAGAAGCACCACGGACAAAAGCTCCAAGAACAGGACCATAGCTGCCTACGAACTTTTGTGACATCATCAGTGATATGCCCAAAGTAACGGAGCTCAAATTCAAGCGACTCGACGGAACACTCGGTTTTTTTCCACGAAATTGCATTCCAATTCCAGCTGAGTAGCCCAGTCCGCAACATATTTACAAGGACAACACTTTGATATTTCTAGGCATTGACTTGGACCTCCAAAACGTCGAGATGTTTTCTGCTAGAAACAAAATGCCCACTTCACCTTCCACTTTTTGGCTTTTCAAAATATTACACAAAAAAAACATCACAGTTTCCAATCAAAACATCTCGCATTTGCTTCTTTTGCACAGGGTCCACCTAATGGCCTTCTACCATGCATTTGACGCCTGCTACAATGTTTGTTTTAGCGGCTGACACGGTGACACGCTGGATCTCCAATTACCCTGATTTGAGAGTCCCCAAACAAACATCCCTGCTTTCAGGGAGAAGTTTGAATCCAACAAAAAGTTGGTGCTTGGACAGAATTGGATTGCATCATACAGATTCATGCAATATCTTATATAATGCTACATAACCATGCAAAACATATTCCTTCGTATCCTGGTTTCGAAACCCCATTTTTCTTCCGGTGTTTCTCGGGAACTCCACCGAATTTGGGCTCCACAACTTCAGGCAGGTCAACTCTCTCAGTAGCATTCCAAAGGAGCCCAATTCCTTGGCGTTTGGATACACCCCTGAAGATTAACATGGAACATACCCTCCAGGAAATTAACATATCCCACCATGGGAAAAGGAAAATCATCTTCAAAAGGGATTTTTTATGGGATATGTTAGTTCCCAGGAGGGTAATCATGGAGGTTTGGAAGATTATGGTTCCTTTCCAAAAATCGGGGATTTGTAGGTTACAGCCGTTAATCTTCCAGGGTGTAATCAGGAAGAAAAATCATGTGCACCTACATCATCAAATCCTGAATATCGCAAGTATATGACACCAGGAAGACTCCCAGTTGTCCTCCCTCAGAGTATGAAATTGTGTACCCCGAAAAGGAAAAACAATCCAAGAACCCAAAGTTAGATTATTTATGTAATGGCACTTAACATGTCGTACCACTGTCGAGATGAATCTACAGTACAATCTACAGTAGATGATCATCCTCAAATTGTATCACATATTATATATGTTGAAATCGAGATTATCATAGTCAAAATATATCAAAATATGATATACACACCCCTGAAGTTTCACATGTTTCACCCCCTGAAACCATGGTGCTTGGATAAACGATCGCCTTTCCTATTTGGGTTTCGGTCACTTTTCAAGGGCAAGCCAAGGTGCAGTTGGCGGTCATGACCTGGTTCAGTTCAGGTGGTGAGCACTTGGTGGTGAAAATTGGAAGTTTTAAAAAAACTCCTAGGTATGGTTTTTTTCTCAGTAAAATCATATTGTCATTAGTATCATGAACTTATAACTTACTTACTTGTTGTTTATGTCACCTCCTTGGCATATCATGCCGTGGAATATATGTACATGTATATATATATATAAATATATATATATACGTGTCATCCCTTCGCATTATCACCTAATGATCCCCCGCTAACATCGGGCTTTTGTAGCGGTGATGAGAATCAAAACGACCAGCTATCCCAGGATTCAATTTCCCAAAGGAGCAGCTGTAAGTTTATCATAGTGTACCTCATTAAAGATCTTCCCTCCCAACATAGACCACTCCATCATCTCTATACCAAGCCCTGGAAGCCGCCCATCTGCCTTGATGTAAGGCTTTTCCATTGTGCTTCACCTAGGGATCCAAATCCCACAAAAAACATGAATTCTTGGAGACCTTCTCCTTGAACACAAACCAATATGTTTCAACCATCTCTGAGGAAGCGACAATCTTGGGACCACCGGCCTCAATCTTGGGGGAAATTTCCATACCCCAAATTGGATGGGGAATTCCTTGGCTGCCACACCAACGGTGCGGGGCGCATCTTTTCAACAAGGCGATCCAGGGCCTCAAAAAAGCAGTTCATGAACCTGGAGAAGATGACGGGTTGGTGGTTTCCACCCATCCAGTCAAGATATTGAGTCAAATTGGAAATCTTCCCCAAATAAGGGGTGAAAATAAAAAATATTTGAAACCACCACCTAGATGACAATGCCGATACATGTCCTGAAACAATCGAACTTCAAGTTACCTTGCGATGATCTTCATTCTGGCGCATCAGGGTCACCTTCCAAAAGGACTGATGCGCTTTAGCACATCCACAGCTTCAAGCAGTGCTTGTTCCCGGCCTGAGCATATGCCTGCTTGTGCTCAGAATCTACTTCCATCCTTTCCATGAAGTTCATGGTGCTACGCTTTCGCCGAGCCTGGTGGATGCATATTCTAACAGCTAAAATGTGGACGGAACCGATATCACTTTTGGAAAAAAAAATACACACACGAAATGATATGAGTGCATACACTATAACCATATTTAACTAAATTCCATTCCAAGGACCTGACCTAACATCACCAATGGAACTAGGAAGTCATAATATCTTATTCTCATTCATGGGTTTAAGAGGAAAGGTTTGCTATTAGTTTCCAGATCGCCTCAATGAGTTGCTTCTTTTCATAGAGAGCGCTGAAGCCAATGGCGCTTCCCATTTTGGGCGCGCAGGCCACCTGAACTCACCCCAGCAGAAATTTCGCCACTTTCGCACTCTGAAATTCCAGACAAAAAATTATACAAAAACTAAAAACTGACACATCTACCAAAACTCAGTACCCGACATATGCCGTGAGGTTGGCTTGGCGAACTGGGTCCATCTCCATTCAGAATGAGGCCGTGGATTAATCTGTGGACTTCTGCTGTGAGCCAATGGTGGCCCAGATCAAGCGGGGAAGTATCATGCTGCAACCCCATCTTGACTGTAGGACAGGATAAAAGGCAAAATTTTCCGATGTAACAAATCAAATCAGTGATTTCCCTACTTGACGCTTAGTGGGACTGATATCATACGCTCTCAAGTTGAGAACTTCCGTAAACGAATGGCTATTCGCCAACAACATTGGACTGGACCTCTTGATGATATTCAGGACTCCCATCCCTGCCTGTTCTTGTTGAGTCATCATCCCATTGTGCGTCAACATCAATCTGCCGAGCAAAATTTGCGACATACCTTGTCCAAACAAAGGCAAGCTTCTTGCAACGCATCAAGGCATTCAGGTTGCAGAAGCCAATGCAGCATCTTTTCTGCTATCCGTGTTCCCCCGGCTCTTCACAACATCTCGCTGAAAGTCTCAAAAGTAAGTCTTTTACAAAAAAAACACAGGGGGCATTCCAATCAAAAAACAAAAACATCAGCAACCAAACAGCTCCCAGTGGTCGAAACAATTGACGGCAAGTTGCCACGGCTCATCACTAAAGATTGGAAGACAAGGTGAGGCTTCCATCGCCACTCGCGTCAAATGCCTCCGCATGAAGCTGAAAGCTCAATGAATCCCCAAAATGGATGCCCAAAATGGCAAGGAATCATCCACACCCAAAAAAGAAATATAGAAAAAATTCCAACAAGCTTATTTTTTAAAAAAGACAAGGGAAAGCACCACGGAAAAAAAAAGATGAGTTTTGTGGATTTTGTGGATCCAATGCCAATGCCATTTGAGCTACGAAAAAAAACCCTCCTACTTTCCATTGAATCCTGGTTGGTTTTTTTAGGGATCCTTCTATTGGCGAAAATTAAAATCCCCATATAATTGGGTAGTATTTCATCCCCAAAAAAACCTAAACAACCAGGGGCCCTTTTTTCATTGCTCATGTCTTTTCCTGGTTGCCACACCTTCCTTCTTCATCTCGATAGCGTGGATCAAGTCTAGGAACATCATGGATGGCTGCTACGGAGAGCCCTGGATAACGCCGCAAGGCATCCTCCAGGGCAACAAGTTGATGGAACATGATCAAGATTCAGCAAGTCGTCATGCTGAATCTACTAAATGATGCAGCAAGTCCTCATTTCTGGGACATGAAATGACATTAAACATCAACGTGTTTGGCCAACCTCTGCCATTCTCACAGCCACACGGCCCTTCGGCCCATCCAGCAACAAAGCCACAGAGCTATTGACCGCTCCGGCAGACTGTAAAGCCTCATTGTGCTAAGAGGGATGAGTCGACAAGGAAAAACGGTATACTGTTGATGGTTCAGAAATCCGGTAAAGTCACCAGTTGAGGGAACGGTAGTTGAAATCCCATTATTTTGCAGGGCTTTTTTACATTTTCAGGTGGTTGGCCTGGGGATTTCTGAACCATCAACAGTATTGGATGATTCGAATGTGGAAGGCACCATATCCCGAAGTGGAAAACCAAGAGACCCAATCAAGAGCCTCAAATGCATCTCCAGATCTCCTCACGGTCACCAGGGTCTCTCATGTTCTCTCTCAAGTTGTCGCTAAGTCTCCCGAAAATGGGAATCTGCTCACAAACAACAAAAAAAACAGGCAAACGGGTGACAAATCAACATTTTCATTTAAAAAAAAACAGCATGTTCCATAGTTTCTGGGAAAAGGCCAGCATTTTCCATAGCTTCAAAGAAAAGACATCCCACGGTTTTTTCATGCTGCCAAAGATCATTTCCAGCACCCCATGGCACACCGGAGCTAAGTTTTGGGCCACAGAGTCTTGAAGTGCCCTCTCCAAGGCTAAAACACGCCTTTTTCACATCCGGGAAAAAGGGACAGGACCTCGAAAAAAGATGATGGATAACTTACAACCTGGTTGTAGATTTTTTTCTTTGGAGATCTTTTTTGGAGATCAGAATTTCCTTCTAAAATGTCACTAAATGTCTGAAGTTGCCTAATATGCTATGAGATCTGGGAAGTTTTTTCTTGGTGGAAAAAGACGTGACTGAGAGCAATTCCTGCCTGCCAGTCACCGCCTTTGCCCATGCACATGCAGCTCGAGTGGACCCACCATTCCCAACGCCAGACTCTACGATGACTTGCGCTCCTGAGGCACAAGATCAACTCATCCTTCACTTGTGCTTAGGGGGTTGGTGGTTCGCTATTCCCGGCATGCTCCTAGGTCAGAATCCCTTCATGATTCGTAGGACACCCAATCTGGACAATCATTATTTACTGGTCAAAATCAGCTCAATTCAGCAAACATATAGAACTCTCCTTTCTCAGGTCTTTCATTCCACCCCTTTCAAAAAACATTTGCCAAATCTTATGTTATCTCCAAATTTACCATTAAATATTTACATTCACACCAAAAAAACAAGGCAACACGTTCAATCTTTCCATCCTCCATCCCAAAACTCCTTGCAGATCTGCCAGGCTGTGAAAGAAAAAGGCTTCCGAGGGCAAAACCGAGCCCCTGAGCCCTCGCAAGGGTCGCGTCCGACGCCACACCTCCGACAATGGCACCCCAGCCAGCTGCCGTTGCAGGGAGGAGCGCAAAGAACCCTGAGCTTCATGTCGACGGACGGGAGGATTTTGGCATTGAATGGCCTATGAAAGTGCGTATAATGAATATACTACTGTATACATATAATATCATATAGTACCTCTGCCTCTACTACATATTTATGATTATTCATCTACATATTGTTCATATCCAGTATTCTTTGTTGCCTATTAGAGGAGGGTTTTGACAGCAAATGTGAAGTTCCTCATAGTGAAGCTATTGTCAGTATGATGCTTCTGCGAGCCGACAAATGCATCCGAGCAAGTTAACAAGAGATTTGGGCCGGAATAATACCATCCCCCAGGATCCATGTCATCTATGCCGCATGTTTAATGACATTCACAGACCTTACCTGCCACCTCATACTGCCAAGCTGCTGTCAAGTGTGCAGGATGTCTGACCACAGTTGTTGACACCGGGGATTGCGCAAAGACCGCTGTCTCCAACAACGACAACGACTGGCATGCTGGCCAAGTATAGGACAGAAACTCCAAGAGCGAAGATTCGGATCCTCAAATGGTGAGGTGGTAAAGGATTTGAATTCAAATGGTAAAAATGACTCCCAAGGGGTAAAATTGATCTGTAAACTGACTCCAAATGATCTTCGTGCTTTGCTCAAAAACGAGCTCCCATGTCCCACCACTGAATGATCATCTAAGGAGCGCTGTAAATGGAGATGACGCTTCCAAAGCATCTCCACATTGCTGAGGTAGAGGTACTGAAATCCAGATTCCTGAAATCCACAAAAAAAACGCTGTGAAAAACGAGTTTTCTGAACCATGCAAGCTGGTTGTGTTTGAAAACTGCACCTGGGATGCTGCAGCTCTAGCTGCACTGGCTGCTGAAGATGATAGTGAACTCGCTGTCCACTGCCTTCCTGCTGACAGCTGCAAATCAATGCAGGAACTGCGTCACAAGATTGCAATTACTGTAAATCTGATCGAAAATGAAGAACTGCAACATGGCATGATGGCCTATGGCAGCCGAGATTACATTTTTGCTATAAACTTGTGAACTTTTAGACAATGATTCATAATACATAAGGATGACCATATCTCATATCATCTCCAAGCTGAAGCTTATTTTGTGCACTGATCAATATTTGGTCACCACAAGTCCAAGTGAAATCCGCTCCTGCACGTGAAGGCCTTGGTGGCCGACGCTTCCCCGCCATCCACGATCCACGCCGCTTCGGTGACGCATAGAGGATGTCTTGGTCGGGAGGGGGAGGTCCCACCTGCAAAGTCGTCCGCAATCAACAGCCCTTGCTGATGGATACCCTCCAGGGAGCTAAGATATCCCACCTGGAGAATAAGAAAATCATCTTCAAAAAGTGCCTTGCTAGGGGATATATTTCTTCCCAAGAGGGTATTCCATTTTTGGATGTGGCTCAAACCAGGCCTTTGGTGTGGAACGCCAAGCTGCATCCAGTCTTTTGACCCAACTACTTCGTCGGCCTGCACCATCACCCACCTCCAGAACAAGGTCGGTAAACGCAAGGTGCAAGTATCATTTGACCACGCAACACACTGCTGCAAGGTGTGCCCACCTGGATGCCCCGACGCAACAGAGCCAACAAGGAGAAGAGGGGCCAACCTGATTCGATGATGCCGGCCACATGGCATCTTTGCACCACGTCACTCACTTCACCCAGAAGCGTTTCACCATTTTCCTGCAAGATGCGGCGCAGGACAACAGCAATTCTCAACCAGTTGCCCTACAAAATATGGGCAAGCTCAAGCAGTGCCCCCCCAATTCTTGTGATCCTGAAGGGCTCGATACCTTTGATCAGATCCCATACCACATAGGAGAAACAGCCGCAGTACCAACTGTGCCAACTGGCATGAAGGCTCTATTGGCCTGGAGGCTAAAAAAAAACTCCTTGGAAGCTGATATTTCATGGGATTTCTGTATGGTAATCATGTTGCATGATCTGTGAACCCCAACTGTAGTGCCCCCGACAAGGCCCACTCAGCAGCAGGCATCACATCCTGAAATTTTCACTTGTATGAAAAAACAACACTCTCAAGTCATGAGCACTAGAAATGCATCGTTCCATGCATGTTTGAATTATACACACAGGCAGATGCTGGATAGTAAGAAAATGAATGTTAGATCTCCAACAAGTCTTGGAAAATACACGGCTGCACACAGCTGAGCCGTCCTGAGGTTTGATCTCCAATTCAGCAAGTCCAGGCCAAAACGACCAAACACGCAAGGCCCATCTCACCTCTCATGGCAACTCTGCAGAGGAGAAGCAACAACCAACAACCAAAACCAACAACCAACAAACAACAACCAACAACCAACAAGAAGAGGAACGAGCGCTTGGGAAGTAAACAACAGGAAGTAACAGTGGCCATGAGCAGAAGATTCAGGAACTTCTTTTTGAACTCCAACAAAGTGACGCTATCAGCAGTTGCTGCATTTATATGATCAATTTGAGCAAAGTGGCCAAGCTAAGCTACAAAAACATGTCCCTAGTGTCTCTGTCTTCAACCGTATATGTATCGAGCATCTGACTACCAGGTTCATTCAGTTTTCTTGGCCTTGGCCCAATCCTGTAAAGCTTCGCAGCTTCCGCAAGGTAACGCCGGCACCAGAAGGGGCCATAGCCAAACAAGGAGACTTGACATGGCGGACATGACCAAAGTGTGAAGCTGTTCACTGTTGAAGCTGCTATTCAAGTAGATTCAACCCTCCAGTCAAAAACTGGGGTATGTCTGTTGTTGTGCCATGTTTGGCCAGAAAGAAGATAGCTTGATTATATCTGACTGATTTGCATTGCTCATCATACGGAATCCATGTTCATTCAAGGACTTGACTTAGAAGCTTGAAACAGCTGTTTGATCTCAGCTTATTTACAGGGAAGCATCTGCAGCTGCGACAAGCAAGATAATCATCAGCAAGCTTGTATTGACGCAATGAGAGTCACGAAAGTGGATTGGCAGCAACATGCAGGAACGCTTTAGAACGCTTGACACTCACATCATGTCAAAACAAAGAAAGACGGGGGCGATCTCCGACAGCAGAAGGGTGGTAGCGTACACTGATTGTTGAGCAGCAATTCCTCCAGAGAGTCCAGATTTGCAACCCGTCAACTGGAAATGATAGACGCTACTAGCTACTTGCAGCATGCAACCAAGCATCGGAATTTTCAGAGATTTGGAGATGTAGATGCCACCACTCAGCGAACAAGGCAGGTCAAGAATCAAAGGCATGGGCCTTCTACTCTCCTGTAGTCAATTTGCTTTAGTCACTTCATTAGCGAATCTACACACAACAGCAATTGTTTGGGGCTTTAGGTCTTTGCTACAACCCCAAACATGCATCCAAGTTCAATCCAGTTCCAAACATTCCACAATCTCAAGCCGTTTCAACCAAGAAATCATGTCTTTTCCCATGAAATCATCTCTGCTAGGACTGAGCTCCATGGCTGTCTTTTGGAGGCAACACTTCCATACCTACTGAAGGTCGACACCACCTGTAGCAACAGCGAGTCAACGATGACCCCAAAAAAAATTGGCATCTTTGTTAGAGGGGAAAAACCTCCATAAATAGATGTTACGAATCAAGTTATGAAGAAATCCCAACATTTTTTGAGCTTCAGTTTTACCATAATTTTTTTTAAGGCAAAGACAACCAAAAAAGATGCTGAGATCTTCGGTCCTTGGACTCTGCTCCCCAACCTCTCCGAACGTGACACAACTCTTCTGAGGGAAGCCTTCCTTGTCTCGGGCCTTGGGAGCTGAGAAATTTCCAGGCAGAAGCAGAGAAAATATCTCCATGTTTCATGATATCCCAATGCCAAGAAGCACTCGTGTTCAGTGGACGCAGCGCTTTATTGTATTATATACTCTACCCGTATTATCTCTACTGTCCTTATGCCAATGAATGTCTGAAGGTTCCAACTTCCAAAAGATTGATCATGCGTTCCTCTCAGGTACAGTTTTGAAATTCACAAAATCCTTCTCCGAAAACACTTTGGAACAAGCACTAAGGCCCTTGGCAACGATCTCTGTGGGAGAGAGTGACGCCGCCAGTGCTTCTCTAGGAGAAACCATGATAGCGGGGCTAATCGGAAAAGGGTTTGAACAGGAAACAAACGTGATTGCTTCCATGTGCTTCAGTTGTCAAAGCGCTTGCGGGTGACAAAACTCTTTTCAAACCAGCGTCCTACATATCCTGTTTTTCGACTTAGCTCTCCGTTTTAGCGCTGAATTTCTTCAGCTACCTCTTGGTCACGTCTTGGATGATGCCTCTGTGCAAGGTCGTTTCTGAAACTTGGTCTCTTGCAGTTGGACAATGCGTGCTTTCTCTCATAACTGTTGCTTTCTCAGTTCTATATTCAAAGAATCGTACAATCCCTTCAATAGACTTCTCCTTCTCTTTGTCTCAATCATATCCTATCCCACAAGACTCATGAGCCAAGAATGCAAATAGCTGAATCATGGAACACAACACCTTCTATGGTAGTTCCAAAAAGGGTCAGCACAATCTTGGAATGGTGCCAAAAAGAAACTTCAACCATTGCTTCTAGCTGTGCAATACATGGCTGAAGAATTTAGCAAAAGTTTCAACCAGGCTAGCTGCAATTTCATCAAAAAAATGACCAGACGTCCAGCTGAAGACTCTTTGTGAGCTCTCCTCTAAAGACCGAAAGACCTGGCACGCATACCATTTACATCCCTACTACATGTTGGAAATGTTGCAATGCAAGGGGTGCACTAAGACAGTGCATATAAACGGGTCACACAACTTTCAGTTCTTCAACCGTCCAAAGTACTAAATAGTCGAAAACTTCTGGCGCCAGATGGCATCTTGTTTGGGCTCTACATCAACCAGCACTCCACCATGATGGAATCTTTTCTGCCAGAGAACTGGGGAACGTCACCATCACAAGTTCTTAATGTGCATGTCTTTTGATGCTTTATGCAACTTGCTGCGCCAGATAAAATTTGAAACGGCTCTGAAACACAGCTTTCAATCTCCACTTTTGTGTGGAGGAATTTGAGGAGATTCAAAGCAAGATAAGCTCCTGTTAAAAGCCCTGGATGGGGTCAACGAAACGCATCAGAGTTTGGCAATTTTCCAATTGCTTCTAGTTTGCACCAACCCAACGACCCCCCCAAGGACTTTGAAATACAATTAAAACCTCAAGATGGACAGAAAGGGTCCAACCTTTGTAAAAGCTGGGCTTGCCAATGACTGTACTTGCTAAAGCCCAGGCCTCCTCTCTGCCGTCATCAACAGCCACCTGGAGAGACCTTCTGCATTTTTGCTGGTCGTAGCTCATCAGAGAACTTCACTGCCTCTTCAGATCCCTTGGTAGTGTTTCCTGACGTGGCAAGCCATGTTTGGCGGAGTTTCGACGGAGAGGTGTCAAATGTTTGTAGTGTAAGCTTCTCACTCGCAGTTCAAATTCGAACCCTTCCAAGAAGCGAACACTCCCAGAAACTAGTCTGTCAATCTAGGTCTCGCGACCCGCGACCCTCGTGACCCCATGTTCATCGTCGGGCCTTCAGTGTAGCTGTGTTTGCCCGTTCCAGCAAGCTGACCACCTTGTACAATGAGGTACTCCTCCCGAATTGCTTGCTGTGACAGGAAACACCTCAGTGCTCAAGCAGATGCGCATAGGGGCGACCATCAATGACTGAACTCAACACTCAAGTTGGACAGCTGTTTTCCAAATACTTTCACAAAGGGCTTTGACTTCTTTGGTTGCTTCAGAATTTTATGTTTGGAAAACTGCAGATGTTTGAATATTTCAGGCTCTGGAAAGTCAAATCCAACAAAGATTGCATCTTTTCATGATCTTTCACGTGCGGGTCCAGGCACTCCAAGATCTCTCGCACACCAGCTGCATAGCGGGCTTGGGCCGAGAGGCTCGTGCCAGAAACGTGAGGCGTCATGGCATTGCGTGGCATGCTGCGCCACGGATGATCCGCAGGAGGCGGTTGTGGGAACCACACATCGCCTGCATAGCCCGCCAACTGCCCCGACTCGCAGGCTTCCGCCACTGCAGCAGCATCACAAATCTTGCCCCGGGCAGTGTTGACCAAATAGGAGCCACGTTTCATGGAATAGATCAACTCCTATGGAGGACTGGTCATGACCGGTACATCCCTATGGATTGGCCAAGGATCTTTTTGGAAATGATCAACCAAACAACGCAGTCCGACGGTTAGTTAGTTGAACACAGTGCATTCTTTCATTCCCTGTATGATACGAAGATCATTGATTGTCTTCTCATTATGTCCAATTAAGATATGCAGGAAAAAATCCTTCGCCGAGCCTAACACTGTCAATCACGTGGCAAGAGGGGGTCCTTGTTGAAGAGGTGTTCAGTCTTGGGGTGGAGAGGGCAGTTGATGGTGACTACATCGCAAATCTTCACCAGCGACTCCACCGAGTCATGATATGTCAGGTTCAACTCTTTTTCGACACTTTCCTTCGGAAGGCTGGAAGGCTTGCAAGAAAAAAGGGATCTGGAATCGAGTTTTTGGGCTCTTACCAACAGTGTTTTTGTTGGCAAAGACTGTTCTAACATTGCAGTCCATGCAGTCAACCTCTGAGATGCATGTACATCCACCAATGCATCTACATGTTTACCAATGTTAATTACATCCATTCACCATTCTCTATATCACCACTGCCAACTTTTGCCAAGTGGCTGGTAGACGATGTTGATCAAAGTAGTGCAACTTGGTATCAAAAGGTTTCATTCTCCGAAGCACCGCCAAACCAATACGACCGGCTCCTACGGTGCCCACATCCATGCCTTCCACATCATAGGCTTTGCGGACACAATCAGCGATGTGCCAACCTCCAGCAATAGCAATGTGATGCGACTCCACAAAGTTCCGGACCAAATTCAAGATGGACATCACCACCTTGATGCAAAAAGGACTCCCGTCCCCATAAAAATACGGACCGATATTTGGAAATCTCATTGATTTGAGACACACATCTGTTCTCCCTCTCTCTTTCTCTTGGCTCACACAAAGCAGCTATGGCTAATCCATGCTTCAAAAGCTTTATGGGTGTGGTGGCAACAACGACTTGTCACAAGCCAGATTTTTAAGGAATCCAAAAAACATGATTTGACATCCAAAAACCCACCCAAAAAGAAAAAATCAAAATTGCCCCCAGATTCTTCAATTAAACTATTGGACATCCATCATCCATTTGCTATGCTCCAAAGGCACATGCTCTGCGACGGAGATGGAGTTGCAGTAGGTGACCTCTGCCACCGTCACTCCATGGCGACAAGCTGCATCCAGATCCACGTGATCCGATCCGATGCCGGCGGTGATGCACAGCCTCGGGTCCCGAGTCGGTTGGGTTCCGTTAGATTCCGGTGGTTTGAGAATCCAATAAAACCTACCAGATGATGGGTTTTGAAAGAAAAGTTCCAAGTTCCATGAGATCAAAAATGCAAAGACTTGCCCCCAACTTCTTTTGGAGGTTCAAGTGACTTCAACTTCTTGGCCTTCTCAAAGCGTTCAGCATTCATGTAGGCAGGCCAAAAGGGTTGCGAAATCACCTTTGGCGACATGGAGGGTTCTAAACTTCGTGGGCGAAGCTGATTACAACATCCAGCAAAGAGCTCTATTCGCTGAGTTTTTTGGGGACACAAAAACACTGTGTGTGTGAAAATTTTTATTATCCAAAGGTCCAAAAGAGATATAGCGGAAGCATCATGGACTTCGGAGCTATACATAGCTTTCCTCCACATGGTTTCGAATCGACACACTTTAACTTACAGCCGCGATCCTTTCAACCTTCAACATCCTATGATTGTCCGGTCTTTACAGCACTCTTCGGACCAACATTTCCCAGTCATTTCGGCCCACCAGGGCACCACGTCGGCATCCGGCAGTTCCTTCTCAAAAACTGAGTCTGGCCCATCTTTGGAGGAGGTGACCACAAAGTTGTGACCTTCCAGGAATTTTGAAAGGCCAAGCGCACCAGACACCGAGCCCAACCTGAGAATCTGAAAAGAAACGAAAACATCGAAGTAACAAAACGCGGGTGAAATACCACGCTTTGGAATGTCATGTTCCGGGGTAGCGACATTTTGGAGAAATACCATGAAATCTGAGACTTTGAAGACGTAAAAGGGAGTCTGCATGGTGCTTTACTTCCTCTCCAGCGTCAGGACATATATACATATACAAAATTGCTGGGACCAACCCAACCTACATTCAATATTTTGAACCGCTCCACTTGCATTCGTAGTGCATGCGGTTTCTCTCAAACGAAAAGGGTTTCATAATGCGTGAGCCTCAGAAGATCAAGACTTGGTACCGTACGAACAATTTAGGATATTGAAAGTTTGAAGAATTTCAATCCGGAAAGGTTTCTGGCAGCGTGGCCAAGAATCAACTGCAAACAATTTGCGTCCCTAATTGGCAAACACATTTTGTCATAGGAACAATTCTCCAGGCACGAAATCCACTGCTGATGGGCTCGGAGTTGTCTGGCCCCCAGGATAAGTTTTGATTTCTGGAAGTTGCCTGGGACTTTCCATGGACATGTCTTTAGGATCTTCATAGAGGACGCAAAGAACTTTCACCATGGCCAGAGTCTGAGATCTAAATCGCTGGCCCGGGATCTACAAAGCGCGGCTAAGAAAAGGACAAATTTCTGAGCCAACCAAAAATTGAAATAAACTTTGCAGGTCCACTTTATTGTGTTTCTTAATGTGTTCGTGGAACTGTGGAATTAGTTTTTTAACACCAACACACAAAACATATGTCCATTTTAACATCAATCGCAACGGAGAACATTCATGCCAGCATGCACAAATTCAAGATATACAGTTCAAGAAATTGCACTTTCATGTCAACCAATCATGACAACAACTCTAAAAGTACAAATGCGTCTGAAGCAACTCTATCAACTTGGATGAAAAGCATTGAAAGTGCCGAAATCACATACACCACCAAACCTATAGCTAGAATAGCTATGGAAACACTTAATTCATTGTGATTAAAAGTCGGACCACCACGAACATAATGGACATCGCAAATGAGGCACAACATGATTTTGACGATATTTTTTCAACACAATGATCATACAAATACTGGAAATGTGAGGACATCACAATTGCAATCACACCAAAAACACGAAATCATCTAAAAAGCGAAAATCTTTTGATACAACAATGGATGGTGTCAATTAGCTTTCAAACAAGACAACTAGGACAAAAACAAATCAACTGCATTTTTGGTCCATTGCTGCGCTCATCATAACGATAGTGGCAGTCCTTGTACCTGAAAGCTTGATGTCGTAGGTAGACCCAAGAGTCAACTGTGGAAAGGTCTTGTAGGTACAAAAACACAAACAAAACACAAACAAAAAACCCCCCAAACAAACACAAACCAGCCAACAAAACCAACAAGACCGATCAAAGGTGAGACAGTGAAACGTGCCCCGGCTCTCATTCCTTCGCCAACAAAATCGCCCCGGCTCTCACTCATCTTCAGCAGCAAATAAATAGTCAATGATGTAATTGTATACTCGGTAGCGACTGGAGCAACACGGGTGTCTCCGTGTTTTGCTTTCTTCTCTTGGTTCTTTCAGTTTTTTTTTTTTCGCTGATGGCTGCTTGAGTGTGTCGTGGACGGAGCGCCCCTCAGTCAGCTGAACAGTGGTATCAAAGGCACTATGGCCATAAGCACCAAATGAGTTTCATTATCAAAATATTGAACAAAAAACATGCAAAAAGGCCATGCAAGTTCAACAAAACCATCCACAACTTCGAGTAAGTCGAGGTGATTTAGCACAAACAGAGAAGAAGAGGACTCTGACTCTTGATTCTTTCAGCGAATGTGAACGTCTTGACCAGTTCTCTTGCAGCACTGCAAGCAGCTCTTCCTCATGGCGTGCCTGCTTGAAGAAACTGTCAGGCACCTATTTCAGCAGGAAAGACTAGTATCGAGTTATTCAGTCGTAGCCGCGCAAATCGATCCCAGACAACAGTCCACGATTGCCAGTGGTTCCAGCTTCACTTTTCGTTTCGATCCTTTCTCCTCATGTTGTCTGCAGGCCAAGATTAACGGGGCGGTTTGACTGCAAACAAAGAACAAGATTGGACTCTAGGTATCGACAAGTTCCATGCAGATGCTTTAGAAGGAAGGTTGAGAACAAAATAGTGACTTGCAGTGTGTACAGTGATTCTGGAGTAACGCGGCCACAAGTAGAACGTCAACCAAACTCTCCACAAACACCATCACCCCACCACAAAAACACCACACAAAAACACCACCACAACACCACACCACCACAAGAACGCCACCGCAACACCACCACAAGAACACCACCACAAAAACACCACAACACCACCACACCACCACACAAACACCACCGCAAAAACACCACCACAAAAACACCATCACCAAAAACACCATCACAAAAAACGTCACCAGCATTCGCGTTTTGCCTCTGTTTTGAACGTCCGACACGTCTGAAGTGACGAAAGGGTTGCTTAGCCACCTCGAAAATTTACGTTTTACCACAGTTTTGACCGTCCGACACGCACGAAATCACGAGAGGGTTGCCATGGTCAGCCGAGAAATTCGCGTTTTACTACAGTTTGGAGCTTCCGACACGTGCGAAGTGACGAAAGGGTTGCTCGGCAACATCCAAAATTTGCATTTTACCACAGTTTAGAGCGTCCAACACGTGCGAAGTGACGAAAGGGTCGCTCGGCGAAGTGAGAAATTTGCGTTTTACCACAGTTGTGAGCGTCCGACACGTCCGAAGTGACGAAAGGGTCGCGCGGCGACATGAAAAAATTTGCGTTTTTACCACAGTTTT